>VZSZ01010960.1:170678-214343 GCA_013398815.1 Ibidorhyncha struthersii | reverse complement strand
GGCGCGCGCTGCACAGCGCCCTCTGGCGGCGCCCGCAGCTCGTTTTCCGAAAGTGGGCATGAAAGTCTGCGGGGGAAGGATCAGCCGGCGGTCACCGGCCGTAAGCTGCCCGAAAGCGGCGGGCACGGCCCGCTGAGTGACGCAGCTGTTAGAATAAGCCACCGGACTCAGAAAGCCCACGCGAAAGCCCGCGGGGCCACGCAGAGCCTTCCCTAAGGCACCGCCTGGGTCGGCTCTGGAGGTCTCATGGTTTTGGCCCCGGTCCAGCAGTCCGTCCCTGTTCAAGTAAGTCAGGTCAGCCGGCGACTAACTGCCTTGTTACCGCTAACCATTTCCCGTACTCCCGGTGCTCCCCATCCGGAATTCGGCTGTGTGCAGATGCACAGAGGGGTCCCGCCGGGGGCCGCTGGCTGTGCCAGCAAAAGCAAGGAGAGAGAGGGAAACAGGAACTGTGACGGTGAAACAACTTGCTAAAGAGTATAGCACAGACAATCAGCTGCCAATTTGCCAGCGGAGTTTATCTCACGTCTCAGATTAGTGTCCCTTCGCTAATGCCAAACAGGCACATCTATATTCATCCGTGAATGAACAGAGAAACATAAAATGTGTTCTGCCAGAAATGAAGGAAGATATGAAACTAGGTTTTCTCTTTCACGCGGTTTGCATTTATCTGACCAAATTAAAAGTCTGTTCTGCAGGTGTGTAGATCTGTGAGTCCCGTGTGTTTAACGCTTTGCTTTCATCACTTGCAATTTACTGAGTTATTCACTAAGTATTATTTGCACGTGCTGAAGCAACCTAAGCCACAGGAGTGATTCTTCAGAAGCATATCTTGGAAGTGGACCCTTCAGGTAACAGAGCAGACTCTGCAGCATACCAACACCATCGATCTCAAGGAAAATCCATGGACTGACTAGGTCTGGATCGAGCCCTTGAAGTATATTTTATAAACATACTGGTTTGGTCATCCATATTAGAATAGCAACCAGCGGCACTTGAGTTGGGAACAGGGTTGCATCATGTTGGACATTGAATAATCTTTCAAAAAGCACGATTTTTGTCCTTAAAACTAGACAAATTGAAATCAAAGTGTCAGTAGTGTGTGAGACTTGCACCAGAGGCACACAGACTGTAGAATGAGAAATGAAGCAGCACTAATCCCCACAGTTCAACTGAACTGCCATAGCAATCCCATAGCAGACCTGCACTGTCTGGATCTAGAACCAGACCACAACTGAAATTTCATCCCAGCCAACGTTCCCCATTTGTGATGTCTCCTAAACTGTCGTGAGAGATCCTCTATCTGTTATCACTGTCTTGGAAAACAACTTCAACGCACCATCCCAGTTCCCAGCCTCAAGGACAGAGGGTGTGTAAAGCGTGCTGCCTGCCCTTAAAACATGGGAGTGAAACTTGGTGGAAACTGGAGCAGTGGCCCCAGATAGGTCTTGTTCAATAACATGTCCTCAGTGTGCTGACATCTACTTTGCCCATCACAGGTTGACCCATAGTAAACTATTTTGCTCCTGATAGTTCTGCGAAGCCATTCATGACAGTTCTGTACACTGTATGCACTGAATCATATAGGTTGAGTACTGATGCAATAAACAAAACATGATTATTTGAATGGTTTTCCATTTAATTTCCCGTTTTGTTTCTACAGTAGAGGCTGAATATGCCAAACAGATCTCTGTAAATTCTTTCATGCTTATAAAAATTGTTCAAAGTTCAAGTTCCTGAAGCTGAAGAGCTTCAGCCCATGTTGTGCAGCAGTATTCTGGATACATATTCCGTCTGAAGAATTTTTCCAGAGATTCCTATGGCCCTCATTTTTCTCCTGAACTTTTAAAGCTAAAACCAAGAAATCTTTAGTAGTTTCAGCTCATGAGCCTTGGTGTATTTATTCAACAACATAAAAGAGCTGCTCATCATCCAGTTTTGTTAGTGTCTCATAGCTCTAATCTTGACCTAGTTTGTGAATGTTTTATTTATTGCTACGCAAACAGCCTCATCTCAGAGGAATTCCAAACACAGACTCAGTCCAAGAGGACCCAGCTTCTCCAGGGCATCCCCACCTTGCCATTTTTGTTTTTGTCAGCTACTCCCTCCCTCCTAAAAGGTCTTTCAAGCCTCTTTTTTCCTTGACAGTATTTCTATCTTTCTTTCATCGAGAAACATTGCCAACAACAAATACTTACAATTAGTTTCTCCTTTCTCCTACGAGCTATGACTACAAATCACACACAAATCTTGTGGCATTATTGGGAAGTGTCCATGATGGTATGACTCATTTCTCAGCTGAGAGTGCAAATGCTTTGCAAATTGGGGCTTTGCATTTTTTCATCTTTCAATACAAATAATCTAGGAAAAGAGACAATCTGGAGCACCAAGGGAGGAGGAGCGACAGAAACCCAGAAAGTAAGTTGAGCACATATCATTAGCTTCATCAAGATCCACACATAACGTGAATTTGTTGCACTGTGCTTCCTGTTGCCTTATGGCCCTTCCAATTTAGACAACAGACAGAAGTATTAAACCCTTAATGTCAACATCTGAGAACATCCTTCAGCCAAAAGACCAAAAAAACCCAAACCAACGCAGCCAAAGAAAAACTTGTATAGAGCCATAGAAGGGTTTTTTCCCATTTAGTTCTAAAACATAACATGATGTTTCATAGCTGCATATAGAAAGAAACTAGCCATTTATACCCTCTGCCTCTTGCTACACCTTTACAAGAAGCTCAGGTAAGTGGGCTCCCGGCAAATTCTGAAACTACTTGGCCAGAAGTTGTCTGCTTTCAAGACAGCCGTAATGCTGTTTGCAGTATCAGAGTAGTGCTGTACCAAACAGCCTGAGAAAACCACGTCAAATGAGAGCAAATAGAGACTTCCACTGCAGGAGAAGTTATTTCAAGAACAAAAATAACAGGTTTTAAACAAAGCAAATTGACCCAGGAGAAGTGAAATAATCGTCTCTGAATCATGGCACAGGCATCCACAAGAGAGCTACAAAGCCCCACAGACTTCCTGGGGAGGCTTGTGTCACCCCCCTGAGACCTCAGCTCAGGCTCGACCCAGGTGGCAGCCCAGAGCTGCTTCAGCTCTGAAAAACCTCCAGCAAGATAGCACGGCTGCTACAAGTTCCCACAAGAAAGAGGAACTATGGCATGAAATGAGCAGAACATGGGGGCAAGAGTGGAAAAAAGAAGACAACTCCTAACCTCTCTAACCATCTCCCTAACCAGCCATGGCTATTTTGACTCTTGGCTCACCAGGCGGTCTCAGAGCAGGTGCTGCCTCCCTCTGCCCACAATATAGTTACAGATTGAATATACTTCATTATTTTCTCGTCAAATTTCCTTTATTATTTTCTCGTCATGTGTCCACCTTCTGCCCAGCTCTTTGTGTCTGCCTCTGCCCCAGCTGTTACCTTCTCAGCATCTCATCAGCATACACTTTCAATTCCCTTTGAGACTATTTATAAAGTTGTAAAGGAACATAAATTCACATTTTTTCCTCAAAATATATTAGAGATTTGACTACTTTGCAGCGTAGTAAAACTGGAATCATACAAAGAGGCTTTGGAAAAGTCAAATTCTGTGAATATCCAGTTTCTAACTACATTATATTCAGCAGTGCTTACACTCTTTTTGTGTTCATTTTGTCAGGCTATACTAACAAATGAGTTTGCTGATATTATTTATGGGATAGTAAATCTTATGTGCAACAACATAAAGTTCATACTAATGAGCAGAAATCCATCACTGATCTGTATGTTCAGTCAAAACAAAAATAAATATGTGAGTCTGTGAATACCAGATTCTTAATAAGTCGTGAAGATACACAATTTGAGGATTAAATTATTCATAAAATTTCCACTGACTTCAAATAATAAGTATATTTGACAAATTTGTAACTCATTTGTGGTTAATTTGTAAATGGGAAAAGGTAAAAATTGCCATATATGTGATTCCTGCAATTTATTTCAAATAATAACCTCCTAATTTTAATCAGTTTAGACTCCTGAAAGTTTCCTAATGAAGCCCACTTCAATTAGTTTCAAGAAGATTTTATCACATTCCAAATTGTTTTACACTGATATGATTTCCCTGCAGTCAGTGGAGCTAAACTGATTTATTTCTGATGAAGACCTAGCCTGCAACAGGGTACTAAGATCCAAGAGATGGGTTGCAGAGAAAGGGCTCACAGCTGGAGGTGCCTGCAGTGGCGCCCCTGGGGCACAGAACCTCTGGCTGGTAGAGAGGTCACACAGTTATTTCCACCACACCCTGAGTCGCTGCTCCTCTGCACATCCAGTGAAAGAAGGGGTTGCTGGGTGTAATCCTGACATGGCGCGGGGGTGACACAGTAGAACTCATTGCACCCATATCTCATTTTATTTCGAGCGTCTGAGGGTCACAGAATGGGAATCTGTGGATTTCTCCACGCTCTGTCCCTGCTGAACAGTGAGATCTTGAATTTTGCAGTGAAGATGTCATTCCTGTAACGCATCCAATGTGCTAACATGTAATTTCTTCTTATCAGGCACTCAGTGAGGGAAGCTTTAGTTTCACATAAACATTTTTACAAAATCTTTACAATATCAGCCAATTAATGGAATTGGAAAGAGAGAGGAAAAAGTGAAGAACAGAAAGCAAAACCAGAAAGAGAAATGAAGAAATGAAATCCAGGAGCAAAATAACGGAGGAAAAGGAGACATTTAATAAATACAGTTAAGTGTGACTTGAAGATGTTAATGAATATAGTGGTACTGTGGTCATCAGCAGAAGGCTATAGCATTCACAGAATCACAGAATCTCCAAGACTGGAAAAGACCTGTAAGATCATCTAGTCCAATCATTAAGCTAACACTGACAAGCCCACCACTAAACCATGTCCCTGAGCACTATATCTATATGGCCCTTAAGTACCTCCAGGGATGGGCACTCCACCACTGCCCTGGGTAACGCCTTCCAATGCCTGATGACCCTTTCAGGAAAGAAATTCTTCCAAATAACCAATCTAAACTTCCCTTGGCGCAACTTGAAGCCATTTCCTCTTGTTCTATCACCTGTTACTTGACAGAACAGGTTGACTCCCACCTCTCTGCAACCTCCTTCCAGATAGTTGTAGAGAGCGATAAGGTCTCCCCTGAGCCTCCTTTTCTCCAGGCTGAACACCCCCAGTTCCCTCAGCTGCTCCTCATAAGACATGTGCTCCAGACCCCTCACCAGTTTCATTGCTCTTCTTTGCACACACTCCAGTGCCTCAATGTCCTTCTTGTGGTGGGGGGTCCAAAACTGAACACAGTAGTCAAGATACAGCCTCACCAGTGCCGAGTACAGGGGTAAAATCACCTCCCTTGTCCTTCATTCAACAATTGAACAATTCAACAGACTTTGTCAGCTTTTGTGATTAAAGTCTCCTAGAAAAGAGTTTGTCATTAGATGTCTGCCCTTGTTCTGCCCTTGCATCATCTTCTTTCTTATCCTCACAGCCCTCAGCGATGCCATTCAGTTCCCTGGAGGTTTTGTCCCCCGTCCTCTTCTCTTCTGCTCCCTCCAGCCACATTTCTGCTTCTTTTACTGTCCCTATGGCTGTGCCGAGGCACAGCTTGCCCAGCCAGCCCTGCCGCACCTGATAGCAGGAGTGAGCTTGCCTCTCTGTTACTCACGGGTGACACTAAAGAGAGCAGAATGGTGTCTGTACAACCCTCCCCACTTCCCCATTTCTGCATGAACAGACTCCCAAAGGAGAGGGAATGGATTTCTTCTGTCTCCTGCCGTTACCTCTGTTGGCTGCAGCCCTTCCAGAGGCAAATGTGGGGAAAGCAGTCAGGTACCCTGCGCTCCTCACCACACCATGCTAGGAAATTATGTACATCCCTTAGGTGTGTATCCAGGAGCCACTGCAGCCTGTCACACATGCTCTTTGTCATGGAATTTATGATTAATAATAATTTGTGCTGTATGCAATCTTGAGAGATAGAAACCTCTTTTTAACCACATGTTCTGTCCCTCCACCCTCAATCTAAATGCACAAAATAAGGAGGGAGCCAGGAGGCACCGACAGCTGGGGTGGTTTGCGCAGCACAAGTCAGTGGCGGTGGCAGAAGCAGAATGCAGTTCTTCTGCCCTCCTCTGTCTATTTACTGAGATTGTCCCCCAATGAAGCAAATAATTTATAGCTCTGTGTATTGCTAAGCCATTACAGCTCTGGGCTTTTACTCTGAATCATGAAAGTACATCAGATGGTTGAATCGATTCTATTAAATGACATATCATCAGATGTCTTTTGTGCCAACGTTCTCTTCTCCCCAACTCTCAGTCCCAAACCCCTGCCAATGACTCACTGATTTCTGAAGTAAGGGAGAGAAAAAGAATGAGAAGGGAATAGTCACATTGCTTCTTTAGATCCCGATTACTAATGCAGACCTTGGATTTGTCTTATGGATGGTGTTTGGCTTCTAGCAAAGTTAGTGAGTACCACTGCTTTGAGTCGATGTGGGAGAAATCAGATTGACTGCACAGATCAATGGCCCAGACACAAAAGCTTTCTGCATGCAGGCTAAACAAAGATCTGTTAAAACAAGCCATATCATCCATGTTCAGGGGGCTGAAATTCTCAGAAACAAAGTAGTACTTAAACCAGACCCTCAGTGTGAATAAATCACAGTATCTTCTGCTGGAACTGACAGAAAAGATCCAGTGGATTTCCTAGAAAAATGACAGTCTGCTATTCGGGAGCTGCCAGAGAATGGGGATGTTTCCTGTATTGATTGATGCTGTAAATACTCACCCACAACCAACTCAAGGGTACTCCTTCCAAGAACACAATGCTTGTGACTTTAGTGGAAATGAGAGATAAGGGGAAGATCCTTCAGGCAGCCTGGAAAGAGAGAAGCATTGAATTCCAAGGGCAAATGATAACAATTTCTCCAGACTTCAGCCAAAAGATACAAGAAGGAAGGAATTGGTAGAACTTTAAAAAAGCCTTTGTAGATTTTAAATCCAAGGCTGTCATCTCTTCTGAAACTGGGAGTTCTACATGAAAATAAAGATTACCTCCTCTGGGATGCAGATTGAGGGAAACAGTTTGTAACAGATATTACCCTCGTTGTTGCCCCGGGGCATTCAGATGGATTAATTCCTTGCGTTTTGCTGGCAGAGCCCAGGTAGCGAGTCCCGGCGATGTACATTCTCTGCAGAGGGACCCGTGGGAGTTACAAGCAGCCCACCAAGTCTACTCCATCACGGGGACTGAAACAGATGGTACAGCTGCCAAAGCTGGCGGTGCCCAGCATCTGGTAAATGTGTTGATTTAAAGCAGTTCTCAAGCAGCAGCCACTGCTGTGGCTGAAACGAACACAGTTCAGAGCTGCTTCCCTGGCCGGAGCCCACGGGGGAGCCGGGGCGGTACTGCCACAGACTCTTCCTGGAAGCGAGTACCAAATGTTCTGGAAGATGAAGAAAAGCAGCCTCCCTTCTGGGCAACCTGTCAGGGATTGCTGATATTGGGGAGGGAGTCAGCGTCACGGAAGGTTACTGCTACCACTATTTCACAACGATATTTATATTCCTTTAGGAAGGCTCTGCTCAGGTTTTTATTTTATTTCTTGGCTTTGTCAGTGTCTTCTGTCTCTCCCTCTCTCTTCTGAATAAACAACGTCTGGTTTAAATATAACTATAGTTCAACTTCTGACTATTCATAACCAGAGAAAAGTAACAATTTCCCTGGGGTACAAAGAGTACACAGGGAGGGTTTACCAGCCCCAAAGCTGAGACTACAGCTTTTGTGGCTGCACCCCAGCTAGTTTTAGACTGGCAGTGTGGAGGGCTGGGCATGTTGTTCTCTCTTTTAATTTGGAGTCTGAGGTAGCTTTTGTCCCCGTTTGTCTATAATTGGGTTGGTACCGAGCGATAGCACACTGCTTAAAGGCCATGTAAATATAACCTTAATGGTACCAAGTCATCAGAAGAAGACTGGTGGGAAGGGACTGAGAAAAAGATTACAGACTTGCAAAACGTACTGCATTTTTTTAATCTGCATGGACAGCCCCAGAAAAGATCATAAACCTACTATTAAATACTGCTGTCGTGCCCAAGAAAGAGAGCACCCATGGCCCATGAGGCCATATTAGCCCACATCCTTCCAGCACCTAAGTAGATTTAAATTAGATATTAGGAAGAAATTTTTCACTTTGAGGGTGGTGAGGCACTGGCACAGGTTGCCCAGAGAAGTTGTGGAGGCCCCATCCTTGGAGGTGTTCAAGGCCAGGCTGGATGGGGCTTTGGGCAACCTGGTCTGGTGGGAGGTGTCCCTGCCCGTGGCAGAGGGGTTGGAATGAGATGCTCTTTAAGGTCCCTTCCAACCTAAACCATTCTATGATTCTATGATTCTATATCAAAACCATTCCCACAAATGCAATGGGAGGTGGCCCCTCAAATCCATAGATACTTTTGAGAAGTACACTTCACCACTTTGGAGATGTAATTATTTATAAGAAGAATTAATTTAAGTAGAAAACAAATACTTCTTGTGCGTGTCAAGCCCATGAAGCTAGAAAATTACTGTTGACAATGCTGTCAGGAAAACTCTCCCAGTACGCCTCAAGTGAAAAGCTAAGCAAGACAGCATGTTTGGTGGTCAGATACTGAGGATACTGGAGAATCAATTTATAACTGTAAACCTTGTCAATTTTTACAGCTGAAAGCTTCTTCACCAAGAAATCCGTGTGAAGTGGCCACCCTGCCAAGAGCAGTGAGATCCCTCTGCCTCTGCCAGCCCTTTCTTGGATAAAAATTTTGCAAATGAGGCCAGAGTTTCCCCATTCCTTCTAGTTATACAGTCTCCTCCGCCCTACAGGTCACTTCATTTCTGTGACTTTTGGTTTACCTAAAGAATTAATGCTTGATATAGTAGGGCCTGGTTTACACCTTAAGAACTGCGGAAATTTTTGCACGTTGATAAAATTTGACATGTTTTATCTGTGCCCTGCCATCAGAGTACTAATGGGAATCCAAATGTTTTTAGAACTTTTTAACTGCCACACAAACGGTCAGGAGAGATACCCTATCTTTAAATCAGAAAATAGCTTCTTTCCTGCTATCTTATCAAACAGCACCACATAGTCCTACAAAATGTATCCTGGCCGAACTACTAATGGGGAGATGTTTACATACCAGATGGGAAGCTACAAGACCTGATTTGGGTAATCATAGGAAATGAGGGAAGCAAAGTGTGGTGGAGAAGAAATGCCAGAACTGATCTGAAGAGGAAAGAGATTTGGTTATGAAAACTCTTCTTAAAAGCACCAGGAGCATGAATACCAAGGCTTGATGAATACGGGTCGAAGAGATGTAGTGACCACTGAGAAAGTCATTATTTCACTGGTATATAGAAGACAATGAGAAATTTGTTAATGTCATTTTATTTGTCAGTTTTTCATTTTCCTATCATTGATGTTAAACAAAATATTTAACAGTTCATGTAAGTGTAGACAAAGAAAAGCTAAGGATTTGTGAATTAAAGGAAGAACACATACACTGTATACATTTATATGCAATACACTACCCTGAGACAGAACAATGGGAAAAGTCAAAAGATTTTATTTAAAAAATAAAGAAATTCAAAAGTTTTGGTGATATTTATGCTTCTAACAATCCAACAATATAGGCACATAGAACATAATTATATATGAATTTATAATTTTCCAATTACTCTTTAAAAGCTGTAGTTGATTCTTACTTTGAGAAAGAAATAACAGTATTAATAATCACCAGAAGCACAGCTCTGATCCTCAGCCCTTGGTGTTTTAGTGATCTCATAGAGGCAGAAAGACACTGCTTTGCCCCATAAAGTGCAGTGGCCACACTAGGCGGATGGGACATTACCCCTCTCACCTCCTTTTGTTCCTGTGTTTTTCTCAGTTCAGCTGTCAGGTACTCATCCTCTCTCTCATCCTCCGTGTCTTGCTGTGGTTTTGCCATGGTGGATTCTCACCTCCATCCACCCCATGAGTGCTAGCCATTGCTGCCTACTTTTACCTTTTGCCAGAAGCATCTTCCTTCTTTCCCCTCTGCTGCCCCAAGACTTAGAACATGTCTGAAACAATGGTCTCCTTAACCTCCGTCCTTAAAACCCCTTTGCCTTGGTGTCTACGGGATAATCTGACACTGTTGAGGTGAATGGTATGTGGATAACTTTGTCCATCCCTACAGTAATTGTTGGCTTCTTTCAAGCCTGTTTATATCCTTCTAGGGCCTGTTTATATCCTTCTAGGGCCTGTTTATATCCTTCTAGGGCTTGTGGGCTTCACTCCTATTAATTCTTTTGCATTTGTGCAGCTCCTGGGACAAGACTCTGAACAGAGTGGGGAGGCACTGCCTCAGTAGTCTATATATTGCAGCAGAAGTATGTGGTCTTTGTGTGAGAGAAAACTCACTCCTGATCAGAAAGTTTAAATATAGAAAAGACAGAGTGTTTTATCCTTGCCTTACAGAATATCCACTTGGATTTAGGAGCCAGCTCAGAGAGCCTTGCTCACTCGCTGAGTTCAGCATGGCTGTAATGTGCTTAGTTACAGTCCTGCTCTTGAAAAATTGATTCCACTTTCAGAAATATTACTGATTCTAGGGGCATTCACTACTGTAAATTTAAAGAATATTGCAAAAACCTGGGAACCTCGATGATCTTAAGTGTCCTTTCCAACCTAAATATTTATGATTCTATGAAATCATGAAAACCATGGTCAGCTTTATAAATGTGCTCATCAAGTGCTCTAGTTCACGTGAAGGGAAGGAGCACAAGGCCCAGATATCTGTAGGCTCATTTCATCTAGACTTCTCTAGTCTGGGAATATCTCAGAAGAAGAAATTTTCTTACAAATTTTTGTATACTTGTTACAAACCTGTTGGAAACAATATTAAAAAAACAAGCTTTCTCAGCAGCTCAGCCTTTTCTGGTTTGTTTTTATAATGTATCCCATAATGCTCTTCCTCTTTCTCCTGAGTTGATTGTGGCTGGCACTGAAGATGGATCCAGAACTTCACAGCTGAGAGAGAGGGGGCCTCTGAGCCATGCAGCCATCAAGACGCCCTGTGCCCTAAGACCCCTTCATCCAGGACCATAAAACAGAAAGGAAAGAACCCTGTGTGTCCCTTGATAAACAAGCCTTTGCAGGTTTCTACAGGGCGGTGAGGAGGTGTGGGCCAGCACTTTTGGATCTAGCTGAGCTAGCACTGGGCTTGAGCAGCCGAGGGGAGAGTGCCTCTTTCCTGTGCGCAGCCGCGCTGAAGTCCATGCTGCTGTTTCTTCCCACATTGCTAGCTGAAGGATGCTGGCTGAGAGGTACGTGCTGCATACTGTTAAAAATTTTTTAAAATCCCATCTGTTTTTCCACCCAAACTATAGGAAGCATAGAGGAGTAGAACAAGAATGAGGGGAAAAGAAGGAAATCCCTGCCTTCAACTTTAAACACTCTTTTTAAAGACTGTTTTTAGTGTGTATGATAAGGTTGGATTAAATATTAGGGGGTTTTATCTGCCTGATTTTTGTTACTGTGTTGCTGTCCATTGCAGGATCAGGTGTGGGAGCATCCCGTGACCATCACGCCCTGCGTTGGGCTGGTTATTTCTATGGGAGGGGAATGTGGCAGGTCCAACTGGTAGCGACAGAACTCAGGAGCTTCTCAAACCGTGGCACCTGCTGCCGTGAGCACACAACGCTTTATTCTGATCTTGATTTTTATGGTAAAAATTCAGACCAATATGTGCATATGCAGTGACAACAACAACAGAAAGCAATTAACAGGAACTCAGTTGGACTTAAAAGCCACTCTTCCCCGTGATATAGCCTAGTTAAACATGTCCCTAAATAGAATTTGCTACTAAAGAGAAGATAGGAGGAAAATACATGGCATATGTTAGACATATCACTTAGTGTACTACTTAAAGATTCTCATAAGCAGTGGTGAGGAGAGCAGTGTAAGGACATGAAGAGAACAGAGTAGAATAGAATAGAGAAGAACAGAAGCAAAGTGACTCCTGAAGTGAAGAAAACCAACCAGTGGCCATAAAATGAAATATGTCCATATGGACCATCTTGTACCGTAAAATGAAAAGACCTAAAACCTTAGAGAAAGAAATCTTCTGGCGTTTTTTTGTTTGGTTTTTGTTGTGTTTTTTTTTTTTTTTTTTTTATTATTTAATCTAAAATACCAGTTTTAAAAAGGTTCTGTTAATCTCCATATGGACGCTAGATGGGGATCTTGAGTCAGCCATGCCAGAGACTTCTTTATCCTGCTTTTTCTTTATTTTAATCTGTTTTATCATGGACAAAGTACATGCAGCGCAAGTTTACTCTTCAGGCATTTATATTTTTACTAAGGTTTTTTTTGGGGGGAAGGGTAATCTACAGCAAATAAATATTTACTTTTAAACATACAAGTTTAATTAAGGTTACACTGCATCTTTCAAAAGAGAAGGGAATGTATCTGGAACCGTAGAGCACATGCTCTTCTTCATCCTAATTATTTGTTTAATTCTAATGGCACACTGCAATTGTTTTCTCACTTTTCAGTGTGGGATGCGGTTTACAGTGACAATTGTCTTACCGCCGTGTAGCACAGATTATGACAAGGGGAAAGACGGCGGAGTCGCTCACTTGCGGCAGTACTAATGACCCAAGCATTGTTATTTCCATAAATGGGATCTTTGTGTGCTAACTAAACCTGAGCAATGCAACTGTGAAAGCCGCTTTCCTTCAATCTTCCCCAAATCTCCATACAACTTGTACACACGATAATAAATTAATCTCTCTTGTTAACATATTGTTTGTTTAATAAGTACCTCTTTCTTTCATGCGATGTCAAGCTCAGCCATAAAATGTGAATCATATTTTGAGCCATTGTCTTACATAGTTCCTTTCTTGATGGATTCTTTCTTCTCCCTTCGGTAAACTGGGTTTTTGCAAATTGCTTTGCAGAGCAGCGCATAAGGCACTGACCTGAAGCCTTCGGACACTGCTACAGACTGGTCTTAGCTAAAATGAGCTTGGCTGTCTCAGCTCATTTCTAAGGGACATGCCAGTCCCCATCATATAACACGCAGTTTGGGATTATTGCCAGTCTCTGCCCAGAAGATACCCAGAAATGAATTAGTGAAAGGACTAAATGACTTCTTGCTGCATCTCTAGAGACAGGGTATGTCCAAGGTGAGGTGGGATCATTCCCCAGGCAGCAGGAAGGAGAGACAGTAAAAAAAACAACCCTGCAGTGGGCCTGTTGTTCTCAGTGTCTCATGCCATTAATGTTGGAACACTCCGTGCTGACACATGCCGGTGGAGGAATAATTCCTGCTGCAGAGAAACAAGCTGAACACCGCATCAGTTCTTTTAAAAGGATCAATTTTTAGAATGTATTATAAATAAACAATTGTTTCTTGATATGGGGAATGATTTTATTTGGTGGCACACAGTGCTGCTTCTGCAGAGCAGATTGCTCTGTCAGAGCAAAGGGAAAAAATAATATATTAAAGACATGAGATGCATGAAAAATGTCATTAAATAAGTCTTTGCTAGCCTTGAAATGGGGATGGTTTGCATAATTGATTAATCATAAGGGGACATTTTTGGTCACAGAAATTATCATTAGTAAAGCTCCAAAGTTAAATAATCTTTATACTAATAAAAAATGCCATTTTCCCCTCAGATCTTTCCAAGATCTCTGCTTTCTTTTAGTGTCTCTGACTTTCACAGGCCTTAATAATTGAACGATATTTAACTAGAAGTGCGGGTGATGAAACCAGCAGACAAATTTATCCCCACGGCGCTCTGCAAGAGCAGCGGCACGCTCGGGCCCAATCCTGCGAGCTTGGCTGTGCTGTTCCACCTGCCCGCACCAGCAGTTTGGATCTGGGCTTTTCTCTCCAAACTCTGTGCAATGGGAGCTCCCCTGAATTTCCTTCATGTAAAAGAAGAATGTAAGTGTGCTGAGCATCATCTTTGTGCACCCTTTTCCACTCCAGTGGTAAAAGGCAACGCTCCTGATTGTTCCGAAAATTATTCCGACATATAATTTCACCTCCTTGGGAAACTGTGGGCATGAAAAACACGTACACACACTTTGTGAGACAGTTTGCGGTTCTTTAGGATGAATGTTGCTGCATCTAATTCAGAGATATAACAATACATATTTTTTTATTGCCAAGAATTTAATTAAGGGAAACAGCTTTAGATACACAGTTCTCAGAAGGATTTTCTGCAGTCTGCTTTCTTTAAGGTTGTTTTATATTGCATAAAGCAGGGATTGCCTGGAGCAGGAATGGGTTAACCAAGGTTTGCCATACCCGATTTCATTCATGAAATAAATAGAGTATGGGTCCTAGCCTGTTCCTGCACAATGAAGTGGCCATCTTCTCCACTTCTTATTTACTGTAAATCCTTCAGGGGGTTCAAACGGTTGGGAATCACGTCCATGACAAAAGGAGGAATGCAGATGTTTGGCATTGTACAAAAGATTTCCTTTTTTGCTATTTTGCTATGGCCAGTTTAATTTGGTTTATTTAACTGGGAAATGATCCTTAAATTAAGACATATAGTACCTTCTTATCACAAATGACCTTCTCAGGAGATCTCTAATCAAGTGTTGCAGTACACTGCAGACAGGAAAACGTGGTCAAAAGCTCATTTATTACTCCAATTTTTAAATGTAAAAATAAGGAAGTACTCATATGCTTTAGTAATATATTCTAATGGCTTTCAAACATGACCATAAAATTGGGGTAAAATTAATCCCAGTCTGTAAAACTTTCTGATTTGTGTTTGTGTGTTTATATACAGAATATAATATATATGTAAACACAAGCTCACTATTCACACTACCTTATAAATGTACTGAACGTAATTACACAGAATTGAATATTGATACATATGGGAAATACATTGTGTAAATATTTAAAGGACAATGCAACAAACTTATTTAAAAAAGAATTTCAATGTATTCAGATATTAATTGTACAAAGTCAAGATTTCCTTCATAACTAATAGTGGTCATATTTATAACTGTATTGCAACGTGAGGAACTGTTTTCTAAATCTGTAGTTATAGTTAGCCAAATTCAAAGCTGAGTCTGAGTGTTTTGAAGCAAACCAGATTTTCCCTTTCTTACCAGTTGCTTTTAGTAGAGTGAAACCAGTGCAATGCAGAGATTCACGTCTTTTGAGATTCCACGGGGCAAACTTATATATGCCTGTATATATGCCATATATATATGGCTGTAAAGAACACAAGTAGTGATTACTGACTGTAACTAGTACTTAAAAACCCTTTACCATTCTCCTCCAAGTTTGCTTCTATTCTATCTATATTTTATTAGTTCAATTTCTCAATCTGAAGTATATATATATTTAATTTCTTGAGATTTATATTATTATCTTGTAGGTATGTAAAGCAAGTGTATTTTAGTCCTGTATATGTTTTAAAAGATGTCTTCCGTAAGCAGGGATTTGCAACTTGGGCAAAATTTTTTTTGGTGTCCTTTTTTATCAAGCTTTAATGATGGCTGTATTGAAGTTCATCTCTTTCTGCCTCTGTTTTGGTACTCTGTTTTTCTGTAACAGCCTGCATTGGCTGTTCAATATTATCAAATATTTGTATGAACAGGAACACATTACAATGCTGCAATATGCTCAAGCAGTGTGACACGTATTTTTTATTTTGCATCTGAGGTTTTGTGGTAATTTAGTCTCTAGACCCGCAGCTGAGATTTACTAGCATGGTGTACTGTATTTGAGGTGCAGAGACACCCCTCCCTCCTGAATCCACCTGCCAGTATGTTTTAATAACATTCCTAACAGCTCATTGAATGCTGTGATTATTTCTTTTTTGCAAAGAAGTTGTTCAACAGATACATCCTTTCTTCCACTTCATATTTTCGTTGTGTGCTACAGTTCAAGAAACTTCCCATCTTCTGTATTCAGGCAAGTTCTGAAAAGCATGCTTTAATTTTGACAGGCGTAAGCATTTTTCTGAACTTGGTGTGAATATTCCCAGGAATTGAATAATTATTTAATATTTACATTATGAATGCATGACAGCATGCATACTATCATGACATTTAAAAGAATGAAATATTTATAAACACAGTAGTCATTTTTGTCCAGCCCTGGAAGAAACCAGAGTTCAGGTCGTGTTAGTGTGAATAGTTTCTCTTAAAAATATGAGGTTATCATGGTCTCAACCCATGTAGACTACTAAAAATCCCTTGGATAGCAATGACTTTCGATCACAAAAACCAGGTTGCCTTCAGACTAGTGAACTAGATAAGATGGGATCTGATTTCTATTATCACTCCCTAAACTATGTAGTCATGCATGGCACTTTATCACCCTCATATCTCAGTGTGTTATAGTATGCTGCTGGATCATATAGCACAGGATACTGCAGATTAACATGTTATTCCTGTATTTATTATGATTTATATTTATTATGCTTTTATGAAAGAGACATCTAGCCTACTGCTCTTGTTGCAAACGATAAGAAAAATAAAATAAAAGGGACCTTTCCTGAGGCGATGCAATTAAACCCCCAAGAGAACAAAATTTCTCTCCTCGACACATGGAGCCCCATATAGCCAGACAGGACTGACTCCCATCTACCTCATCATGCACATTCTCCTAACGTGTATTGAATGTACATTGATTCAGTCAGCTGCTAATTCAGGAGCCCGCGTGAATTGTCCAGGGAGGGAACAGAATATCTCTACCTGGAAGGACCAATGTTGTCCACAACCTACTAGGTTAACCTATTCATAGAAAGCCCACGTTATTTCTGGCACTATTCTGTTCGATGTAGATACTTTTCATGGAAAATCTGTTTCCAGTATTGTGCACATGCCACTATCCCCTCTCTTGTCATAGTTGAATGCTGACATAAATCTTTTCTAATAAAATGAACTATTCAAATTATTTCTTTACTGAATGATGTCTGAAACAGATGTATTTTAATCTGCTGGGCATAGAAAATGAAATTTACATGTCAGTGAGGTCTTTCTGGTTAATAAATGTTTTAAAAGAGAGAAAGCAGGAAGCTAAATATATGTAAAACTGCACTGCTTTGCATACAGTGTTTTTAGCAGAAAATACAATATCCTAATACTAAATTATGTCTTATTTATGAGACAAAAAGTATACATATTTTTTTTATAACAAATATCATCCCTGTAGGGGTATCATATAAAACGCTGGAAGGAGTTCTGATTTCACTAGCAATACTTTCCTTGTGCTACTCCGAGTAATTTTTTTTTTCCGTGTGGGAACAGCATCCGCACAAAACATTTTGTTTATTATCTCTGTGCATGTGTAATTTTGAACTCATTATGTTTTCCTAATATTTTAACTGTTTACATACCCCCAATTTTAGTACATTACTGCAGCTTTCTCTTACTTTGAGAGAGCTGGATCCAAAGCCCACTGAAACCAGTGGAGGGACCCAGTTAGCTGAAGTTGACTTGCCATTGGGGATGGAGGTTAAGACAATGAAGAGTTGGTTTCAGCATCCCCTGGAGATTCAGATGGGTTTCCAAATAATCGCAACACTTCTAAAAATAGCTGGATATGTTGTTGAAATTTTAAGCTCCTCATCATAACAGTGTTACTCATTTCGTATCATTATTTGGTAGGCAAGCAAAAAGCATGCCTATTAAAAATGAAGGTTTAAACCTGTTTTATTTTACTGTCTGAAATGTTGCCAAATTTGATAAAGGTGCAACGGCAGAGTTAGCCTAAATTGCTTGTATGGAAAAGCCACAGACAACCTCACAAAAGGAAGGCTGCCTGGCTGTACTCTGCCACGCACCGATATCCTCATTAGCATCCTTCTCCCAGCCCCTTCCTCCCTCTTTCCTCTCCCTCCCTGGTCCCTGCCGCTCTCCTCCCAGTAATAATTAATAATAACAATAATTATCATTAATTATAATTAAATACGATAATAAAATAATATAATTAAATAAAAGTGATAGAACTAAATGATAATATAAAATAATGTCCCCTTGCTCAATACCCAAGGAATTCATTCCCAGGAAATAAAGTGGTAAGCTGAGGTAACAAGAAATGTACTTCAAGCAGGGCAATGCTGTGAGAGAGTCTCTTTTCATCAGAGTCAATGTTCTGACAGTGCAGGAATTCTCTCCTGAACACACCTCTCCTCTAAAAAATGAGACTTAAATACCACAGTAAAAATCATTCCCCAAGTATCCCAGTGAAGAGCTCAGTTGTTATCTCATCCTGATTAAAAAGTGCTTGAGTCTGTATAACTTTTTGGCCAGAAAAACTCAGCAGTAATGTCCAGGTTCATTTTTTAACAATTAGCAACTCTAAGCCTCAGACTGACAGATTACCGCCGTTTGGCAGTATCACCAATAGACAGGGAGTTGTGAAATTGTAAGACATTGTATTGTTGGTAGCCTGAGTAAATCTAAATCTTTTCAAGCTTTGCTTCAGTGGGTTAATTCCAGGACCTGAATTACAAGTGCAATTTGAATTACATTGCGAAGACTGAACTTACTTCACTTTAGCAAAGGCCTTTTTCTTAAGACTTATGAATTCCAGTTATTTTGAAACCCTGAAATGTGGAAATCTTTTGATACCTTTCTTATTATTTCCAAGGAAAGATGGGTAAAGGTTTTCACTGACTTTCCCTGCCAGCACCTCTTTATTTAGCTAAGTGTGTTTCTTCGACTCTACCTTTATTTTGTGGTGTCTCAGGTGCTGCTACACTGTGTACACCCACATGGGCTTTTTATTCTCCCAGTCCTAAACTTGAGATATTGAAATAGCAGAAAGAAAAAAAAAAACACCTTGCCAGAATCAGAAAGTAATAAAAATAATATGAACCAAATATATGTTTTGTGTATATTTAGGGCAACTGAAGACACCTGCAAAAGACAAGGATGATTTCAGTTTGTCTCTACATGTTTGGTCTGGGAATTTTAAAACACTCAACTGACTCTAACTAATTAAGTCTCAAAGCCTGATGCTGAGCTACATGAGGCAGGGCAGAGGACATCACCCATTTTGTAGGGGAATGAAGTGAGACGTGATTACATGATTTGCTGGGTGCAAAAGATTATTAAATATTGGATTTGAGAATAAAGATACATATTCCAGTTACAGTTTAACCATTAGGATTGATTTTTTTACCAAATAACAACAGCAGCAGTGACAGCAGAGAAAAAAGATTCTTCAGTTAATTGCCTTATAAAATAATTTGTTTCAATAGCCTGTTGTTAGATGAAACCTGTATCTGACAATCACACATATAAGATTTTATTTAGAGTAGAAAGGAAACTATAGTTTTTCAGGTTATTGAGGTATTTATTATACATTCTCCACAACAGGAATACTGACTGAATAATTGTTGCAGAAGGCAAAAAAGCAGGTTAATATTAGCAGTTCAAAAGATCAACAAATTTTTTAAGAGAAACAGCTAAACTGGGCTGTGGCCCTGCAGTTGTTTGCAGTAATCAAGGACTTTGAATAGACGAGTCTTTATTCAGTTTCTCACAACTGTATGGAACTGAATAATCAGACTAGAAATTGGGTACATATTGTTTGGGTTTCAGCTTGGTTTCTGAGAGCTTCAGTTTTCTCCAATGTAGCACTAGGATTTTTAAAATCTTGTCAGATAAATTCTATCCGTGGAAAGTAACAGTATGCTGTGATGATGCATAATTCTGCATCTCTGTATTTCTTATGTTAATAAAATAAAAAGAACAGGAGACGGACAAGATCTGGCACTAGAAATGTTTATTCTTCTGCATCTACCAATTGGAATTTTTGCCTACCAAAGTGTATTTGTGTTTTCCATAATCCAGCCTTAAGAGCTTGAAGCGATGGAGCTTCCTATACTTCAGAGAGCATTGCAAAGTATAATACACACCACTGTTCAATATTTTTCATGACATTCTGGTTACGTTTAGCTTTTTATGTGAATTCTATAAATCTGATATACAATCTCTTGTTCGTAAGAACGTCTCATTGTGCTAGAAAAATATATGCTATTAATATTGCCAGCCAGTTATGCTAACCTCCCTTAATTGTTTCTACTGACATATATTTCCAATGATTTTAGAACAATTTAATGCTAGGAAAACGTGTCTGCAAAATAAAATTTTGGTCAAAATATCTCAGGAGAGTTTTTTTACCTTATTCTGTCTGGAGATGAATTTAAGACTTGGCTCAAATTGAATTACGGGTGCCTTATGTGAATTTGCAGGTTGTGTGCCCCCGTGGTACTGGGTCTGTTTTTCTGTGCTGTTCTCAGATTTCTCTTGCAGTAAATTCATGGGCATTTTGGGATATAATACAAACAGGGGTAGTAATAGAGGAAAGCAAGATTCAAATTCACTAAAATTTGGTTTATGTTGTTCAGAATCCATAAAGTTTCAATATCTATAGCTCTATATGCACTGCATCCCTTATTTATTTGCAAATTCACTTACTCCCCTGCTCCCTTCTTCTTGTACTACGTTTTAAATCTCTCAGGGTAGTATGCTGCAGCCACTGATGTACTGTAAGAAATGCCTTATGCAGACTGAAGAATGTATTGGAATTGGCTCATAATTAGATTTAAACACATGTTATTAGATCTCCCTCTGATTGCATACAAACTGTCTCCTGTAACCATTTGAATCTGTGAAGCTGGAAGCGGAAGGCTGCCACATTCACTGATTCCAGTGGGATTAAGATTTTCAAAAACCTAATACGTCCCAGATGTGAAAGGAGGGAGGCTCTGACCAGGACTGGTGAGCAGTGTCACTGACAGCCACATTACATCATAGCTACCCAGAACTGGGGAATGTTCATTGCACAGGACACCTCACTGGGGGAAGGGAGAAGGAAATGGAAGGGCATTCTGAGATTCAGGGTCCACAATGCTACACAAATGTGTGATGTCCGTAAAATACATCCTGGAGGCAGCACCAAGCTATTTTTTTGATGTTTCCCTCAACACAAGCAAGTTTTTTTCAGTGATTGTGTCAGAATCTGTTTTTCTCATTAAGGTTTTAAATCTCCGGCTTCTTACTTTGATCTCATTGGTTGACATTAACCTTTATTTTAACCTTCTCTCTGTTTCTGTTTTTGTTTTTGTTGTTGTTGTTGTTTTCACCTCAATTCAAGACATCCATCACTGCTGCATCTGAGTAAACAAGCAACCATTTCCCGGGAGAAGGCACAGAGTTCTGCTTTCCCCCAGGCAGGGAGGAAGGAACCCTCAAAACCAGAATGAGTTAGACACCACTGCCAACACCTGGATGCAACCCTTTGCTCATGTATATACTGCATTGCATCCGGGTTTTTGAAACAGCCAACCCAGCAGTAGGTGGACGGGTTTGGAAGAGAGAGAGAAAGGAACTTGCTCCCAATTAGCTGGGCTTTGACTGTTGAGTTTTGTATGTGAATGTCACTAACATTTCACGGCAGGTCATATGTGAGGCACGTTGTGGTGTAGCCAAGGCAAAAGAGAAGTATGGCTGAGAATGGTGACATCTGCCTCTGTCATAACTGCTGAACAGAAACATGCAGATGGATCCTTTTTATTTGGGAGATCAGAAGCAGAATGAATTTAGCGTGACCACATATCTACACATCACCTTATAAACGTGCAGGAAGATACTCTTCCTAAATGGAGTGGTTGTAAGTTTTACTTGTTTGCTACTGGCCTTGCCTTTGCCAACATTGCCTCCATGCCAGCAAGACCTTCACCTGAAGAATTTAATTCAGGGCCAGGATCTGGAAAAATGGGATGCCAAATAGAATATCGTCAGCTTTACATTTGCAAATTTGCGCAGTTTTGCTCAAATGTCTTTCCTGCTTCCTAGATTGTCTTCTCCTTAGCGCATCAAAAAAAGGATTAAGGCTGTCAAGACTGTACTTCAGAGGCAGCCCCAGAAAAGCCCCTACAGAGGAAATGCAAATGATCATAGCCCATTAGGATCATCTCCAGCATAAGAATGGATAAACTATTTTTTTTAGCTCTCATCAGGTTCCACAGTCAAATAAATGGCACCTGATAGTCTCTGGCATCGAAGACAGAAGGTCACTAAGACCTGGAGTTATTAGTTAGGACACTGAACATTGTCCCATTGCCCAAGGGAGATTTTCAGTTAGTGAAACTGATGCCCTTCAGATGCCATGTCAAGGTCTGAAGCCTGACTGATTGGTGTCTAAAAATTAAGAGCAGATGCTGCTAGACACTATTTGCTATCTATCATCTCTTCAATAATCTTGCCCAGAAATGGGAGGTTTAGCAATCAGACAATAGTTGGCAAGAAAATTAATGTCAGGAGAGGATTTATTGAGTAAGGACCCAATAAATGCATGCTTGAATGCTTCTGGCAGTCTGCCTTTTCTTAAGGAAAAATTACCAGTAGTAGGTATTTTCCCCTAATTTTCACCATGGGAAACATACTTCTCATCTGTGGAGTGCTTGAGAAATTTTCCTTAGAGTATCTAGGACCTCTAATTGAAACAGGGCAAAACTGAGTTAATTAAATTATCTTGTATCTTTACTCCTTTTTGGTAGTTTTATAGTGTCAAATCCACACCCAGCATTCAAATATAATGACAGCTTTATGCAGCATGAAATAGTACAAGACAAAAACAGTTGGAGGTAATCTTGGCTAATCAGATAGACTAACATCCATAATAGTTTACTGAGTTTTTAAAATTGCTTGATATTTGCAACGTTAAGTCCAGTCAGGACTGGATTTTCATTGGAAGAATACGCTGTCCAAATGCTGTGGTCTCTGCCCTGCAAACTTGATGTTCATTGTAAGGCCGATGTAATATGCAGTAGGAGAAAATGAATGCTACATGTGCATAATGATAAAGAGGTCACATCCTTAATCTGATGCATCGTTTGCTGATTCAGAATTATTTACAATTTCTGGCTTGGTGGAGGACAAAAAGAGCCTGGGAAGAAGGTAGGGATAAAGTTTGGAAGGCTGGATTTTGCATTCTTTAGACTTCATGGAAAAGAGATTTCTCCTTTTTTTGGTCAACATTGTGACATCTTCTTTATGTGAGAGAGCCAGATGAAGTATTTTCTATTAGGTGTTTTGAGTACTTTTTATTTTGATGTAATAACCCTAGTTAGCAATCTACCTACCAAATAACGCCCTTGATCATCATCTGGGAGAAGGAAATGCGAAGTTCTGAAGTCTAATTCCAAGCATCTGAAGTCCTACAGACTTATTGAGACATACTTTTAAAATCTTAAGTCTTAATTCATCCTGTCGTTTAGATGAGAACCAACCATAACATTTGCAAACAGAGCAAAATAAGAACTCTAAATCTAAATATCTTTGGGCTCATATTTTTTACCCACTCGCTCCCTATATAACACAATCACAGGCTCAGCCCTACTGAGTTTTAAAGAGGTGAGAAGGGTGGGGAGAACAGCTAAAAATTAGCTTAAAGAAAGAGCACCTGTAAGTTACTTAGAAAGACTTTATCTCTGTGTCAAATTCTGTACTTTATTTGTTTCAGCAGTAGCAGGTCTTTCTATTTCCTTTCTTCTGGTACTCTACATTAGGCATCTGAGCTTTGTTGTCTCTCATCTAAGTGAAATTGTATTTCTGGGATTGCCGATAAAGCATGTCTTCTCCAGGCAAAGAATTTTTTGTCAGTATATCTATATTGGAGTTCAAAGACAAAAGCCCTGTTACTCTAATTTCTATTCTGAGTTCTGAAATGCTGTTACCATTTCTCAGTTCTCAGTTTCAGAAGGAAATGTGCATCTTGACTTACTACTTAAGAAGTCCAATTATTACTCCTCAAAATAGTCTTTGCAATGACTCACCTAGTGTTGACCAAGAAGTGATGGCTCTTCTTGATGTTAGGTGGCCTTGCCTTTCCCTAATGTAAACCAAGCATACAGATGGATCCAGCCTGCACTGTCCTGGGTATGATGGGGGCCAACAAGAATAGACTTGCCCATGTAGTTACAAGAAGCAGTCCAAAAGAATAGACATTAAACAATGGAGCTGGAATCAAGCTGACATATCACAAGATAAAACAGTGGAAGATTTCATCAGTACAGGAGTAAAACAGCCTCTTGGAGCAAAAAGAAAAGATGTAATTTGCTCAAATAATCTGCTCATAGTTTCTCCTAAAGTGCCTCTTCAGTAGCTCAACGCTGCAATCACTGCTTTACAAAATGCATTTGAAACAATGATATTAAACATACTTTTTGTATAATACATGATTTTTTTAAGCCTCCTGGGTAAAGAACAATGGTTCTTCAACAGCTAAGGAGTGCTTGATTCTCTCCCATTTTCACTTGTTAAACAACTGTGTAACTGTAGATTTCATGGTTGTTCTTTTTTATTCATGCCTGTGTAAGGGCTTGATCCAAAGCCTACTGTATCATTGGAAAAATTTTGATTAACTTCCACAGGGTTTAGATAAGAGCGCAAATGAAAGACGAACTCTCTGAATCATTGTGCTTCATTATTTCTCTTACAATTATGGCCTTGATCATGCTGCTTCTGACATAGGGCATAAAAAGGACACATCCTCCAAAAATTTATTCATATGAAGACAATTTGCATTGAGTATTTTAAAAATAATATCAGACCTCAAATATTTCAGATCCATGTATTCATTCAGCCATTAAATTAATTTCATTAAATTCATATGGGTGTGGATGAGGATTTTCCTTGGTTTTGTTCTACGCCTACTGAAACACTGGAGAGTCTTGGCTGACATTTCAAGCAAAATACCAAAGATAGGATCATCTTACTTGATGTTGTATTCTGCCAAATTGCATTTGTATTTCAGAGTAGATATTTACTTTTTACAAGACACATAGGGAATTAGCAATATTTTCTACGTATAGAAAGTGACTACCTCTGAAAACATGCAAGTTGTCAATTTATCTCATGCAATGTATATTGCAGTACATCATAAATTATGCTCTTCTTGGAGGAAAGGGCCTCTTTTAATCTTAGAAACTAATGTACAAGACTCACAAAACCTTTCAATTATACCTATTAGAGCTGAGTCTACAAATCGATAGTAAAAAGTGGATTTCTAGTGACAGTCAAATGTAATGGTGAAGAAGGAATTTTGTAGAATCTCCTAAGTACGCAGATTCCATAAGTTAAATGTCAAACAGCATAAACCTTCCTGGGCTGGAGAACAGGGGAAAAAAAGGTTGTGTTGTTATTTTTCCTGTTGATTGTTTTTGTGTGTATGTATAAATGAATATGCTATAGCTTTTAATGTATGCCACTGTAACATATGTTATAATATTTAATTTTATACTGTAAGTGAATAAGAAAGTTTTGGGGTTGTGCATGAGCATGTATTGCAAGAAGAAATTAATTAAAAGGTAAAATATGGCTCCTTTTGCTAACATATATAAGCAGTTTGAGATGTGTCTGTTGGAAGCCTGTGAACCAAGCAGCACTCAGCTGAGGAATGTACGCCTGCCTCTGAAGGCTCTTCCCTCAGCCCACTCTCTGGTGCTCCTGCTTTTTGATGACAACCTATACTGGGGCTCCACTGTCTCTTCACTCTCTTCTCCACTCTCTTCTAAGAGAATGAATTTTTGTTTCATAACATACTTATTGGTACAGAACGAGCCAGTGAAAACATGGTACAATTCTTTATTCAGCAACAGAAAGGTACACTGTTATGAGTTTGGTCAGTTCTAGAAACTGTCCCAAAGAACTGCCATCGGTGTTCCTGAGTTGGTGGCATTTGTGGACTGCTAGGTAGAAACCAGAAGTGAACTTTGATGAAAAAGCAGGCTGCAGCATTTGGCAGTAGGTGAGCTTGTATATGGATTCTCTGAAGTTGCCAAATGGGAATGCAAGTTTCTTCTGCAGTGATAAATGCAGAGTGGCTTCTGTTGTGGCACATTTGCGTTGCTGTGCAAATGTCTTGCAAGTTTTGAAGCCTTACACTTCAGTTTTGTTAGCCTGTTGGAAGAAATCTCATTTAACTGGCATTCTTACATCTACATTAATTCTTTTAAAACACTGAAGTGAGTGTTCTACAGCTATGTAAAGAAACGCATTATCAAAGCATTAAGATATGATTAAACTGACATTTTCTTAAGAAAACGAAAGGAGCAGGAAAAAGCCATTCTAAAAGGACTGAGTGCTACATACTCCAGATATTATCTTCAGTGCTTACTCAGGGATCTTTAAAGAAGCTTATTACCAAGTACCCTAAGAAGACAAGTGTGGATGTGTACAGATCAGAGGAATGCAAGTTAATGCACCTGCCAGATTTTACTATCGTACAAAGCATGTCAATCAGCACTCAGACCCTGCGTTTAAAAATGTGTTCCCTCAGATTTTTTTCAGTGCTGTATCTCACATAGCTAGGATTTCCTAGTCAGTAGCCATCCAGTGTTGCAAATGTCATAAATTATGCTACTGAATATATATCACTGAAATTAATGTGGATAGTCCTTCGTTAGCCTCAGTAATGGCTTGTACAAATACTAGCAGATAGGGTTGCTGTGGGTACATATAATTAAGTCTTCCTGCTATTCTCAATAGGACAGAAAAATAGTATTTGTAAAGTAAAAAGAAATAAATCGGTTCTAAATACGTTTTCTTTAAGAAAGAGAAATTAAAATGCATAGTTGATTGAATAGATTGGAAAGTTTATAACACATGAAAGTAAAAGTTGTTTGAAGCACAGCTACTTGATAGCTACCTATAGCTACCTACAGTTCATATCCCACAGGGCCATTTCTGAAGTGATGCATCAGTTTCAGCTTGGTCTTCATTAGGAAAAATATGATCAGAAACCCCTCCTGAGAGCTGAGAGGTCACCAGCTGGAAACGCCTGTCGTGGAGGAGGGCCTGGTGTACCAGATCATCCCAGGGTGGCTGCAGGCTACTGGGATGCTGCTGCCATGAAGGAGACGAATACAGAAGAGCACTTATGAGAGATAAAACGTATTAGGGCCATCACACACTATGCTAATAAGGTCTCCTTTGTTGCCCTGTACAAAATTCTGGCATTGGTATCTAAAAAAGATTAATCCAAACTGGAAGAGGCGTAAAAAGGGTTACCGGTAGGGTGTGGGGAAAGGAAACTCTTTCACAAGAGAAAAAGCTTCTTTTGCTTTGTATACAGTATTTAGGAAAAGTATGACTACTGCCTATAAATGGGGTCAGAGAGAAGAGCCATACAATCTAAAAGCCATTGGCTGCACAAGAACAAGCAGATATGTAAAAGCAGATGAGCGAAAAAGCTGGTGGCAGCGGGTGGCTGGGCTTGGTTGCCTCGCAGGGCCCTCAGGCTAAGGTTCTTCACTGAAGCTGAGAGCCTGAACCTTGGGAGGTTCTCTGGCCACCTTCAGGTGCTCATGCTCTCACTTGTAGCTCTCACTGGCACAGTGAAGTGTGTTCAGACTGTGCAGAAGGGCTCAGCACCTTGCAAACCTGTCTCTATTCATAGTTTCAATTGGCTTCAGGATTTACCCAAATAATATTTTATTGAGTGAGAACTCAGTATTTACTGAGTTAGGACGTCAGGTTCAGTGTTAGATGGAAGTCACTTTATAAAGAAACTAGAATAAGCATAAAGTGACTGAAGATATTCAAGTGACACTGTTGTACTGAAAATATAGTCGTATAAATAAATGGGCTTTATCAGTTTGCTGGTACCTCCAGCAATGTTGACATTTGCATTCTGCTCTTCTACTTCTGTCAAACTTTAGTTCTATTAAAATAATGAATTCTCATACTGATATTCGCCTCTTAGCATGAGGCATTTAGAACAAGTCAACACATTTTCAGGGACGAATTTTGGAAGTCTATTAAGATGCACAGATTTAAAAAGGAAAAATCTGTACATATGTCATGTGTTAGAGATTTCTCTTTTTATCAGTTCTCATAAAACATGTCCATATATGCTGTGTTTTCCAATAGGAAAATGAAGCACAAATCCTATTGGGATCACCAGCAGGGTCTGATGTCTAAAGGCAGATATTTTATTTAAATGATCTTATACTGCTCAGTAGGAAATACCATTTTCATTGTGTTTACAAACATGTTAGCATTCATTAAAATGTTTTTGTACTGCCCGTAAGATACGTATTTTAAATGGCATATTTCTGAAAAGCTTTAGAGAAGTAGAATTTTTTTAAGACTGATCATTTGACAAGCATTACTTCATGTTGAAGCTCCCATTGCGGAGGACTAGAAGCCAGGTGTTCAGAACACCTTCAGCACCAGAGAACAACTGGACCATAATGTACTTCAAAATAGTTGTTGTTTTATAACTGTGTGGCTGCTTTTGGGGTCAGTGTAATGGTAACTACCTGGGATGTGAGATACTGCAGTACGATCTAAGTCAGTGGATTCCTCAGTCAGCCCCATGCTTTGCTTCTACTTATCGGCATCTTAACACCATCATTTCCTTTTGATGAATTCTGCATACATGTCTTCAAATACAGACAGCTACTGACTAGTTTTGGCATCATCAGTTTTTGTAAAATATTCAGTAAGCCCTTTGATAAACGCTAAATATGTCATGCTCTGAAGACTGTTCATCCTCCCAACATTTTCTATGGGGCAGAGACACATTTTGTGAAAACAGAGGAATGATTTTGAATGCTCAAAAAAGGGAGGATCACGGTCCCATCCTGAGACATTCTGACCTATTCAACATTTATTCTCTTCACTTTACCTGGCTTTTAATATAACCATACCTTCACTAAATGTTCACCAGCCGGAAAGTCAGGAGTGCAGGAGAATGATGATGCTGTAATAGGTGTGGTAAAGGAAAGCAGGGAGTGAATAGGAAGAGAGGGGTGAGGCTGATATTGAATGTGGGGAAAAAAACCCTAGGTTACTCACCTTCAGTCCCTCAGAAAACGTTACTGAGTATTGATTATTTGTATTGTATTCCTGCCTGCAGGCACTAATCACTGCTTTCAAGGAAGAGAGGACAGAATTTACATGCTACAGCAGGAACAGAGTGGTCATCTTGCAGCAGCAAGAGAAAGTGCGGAGCTGGGTACGGAGGAACATGAAGGTAGATCCTGGGGGTTCACATAAAAGAAAAACAGGTCTTTAGTGAGGAGACCAGTTTCTAAAATTTCATTAATGGCCACTTGAATCCTTTTTTCAATAAATTGAAAATATTTTAGGTAACTTTAAAGCATATTTGCATTTTGGAATGAATATATATATATAAATTATTACTTTAAAAGTAAAACATTCATGCTGAAAAAATCAAAACAGGATTCTTAAATATTTTTAAAGTATTTTTCACCAATGATTTTTCATTAAATATTTTTAGTCAAATGAACATCTGACAAAGGAAAACTTTGTCATATTTCTTATGACAAATTCTGTCTTAATTTAAAAATTTCAGGCCTCAAAAAATGATCCAATTTTAATATATTCTTAAGACAATGCAGCTCCTCCTTCAGAGGATTTAAGAACCCAACTTAAGTCACTGATAAGTCCAATTTTCAAGAAGTGGGTATCCAGTTCTTTGACACTGCCATCATAGGATCACTGGGAATTTCTCTACAATAGAGAAATTTTAGAGTGTTATGAAATTTCTTTTCAGACCTACCCCAAATCCATTTGTTGAGGCAGGGAGGGAATGATGACAGGTGGGGAGCAGGGGGTGGGGTTCTTTTCTATTCCAAATGTGATACCCTAATATAAGTTTTCATACGCAGCCCAAAAAGCCAAACGTTTTCTAGCAGAGGCAAGAGGCTGCCTGTGTAGCACTGCTGACATATTTTTTTAAAGAACTGGAAAGGTCCCTTGGTGTTCTTCCTCTTCGGGTGCATGAAAGGATTGTTAGAGCAGATATTTCTCAGTCTGTAATTGTGGTTCTTTAATCCTCTGGCAGAAATGGTACAATGTTAGCAAAATTGCTACCACCAGCATTTTCTCAATATGGAGAATTTCCACAAGGATTGATTGTTTTCATGGTGTAATACAAAAATATTTATTACTACCTCCTCTGACTTTGCCTGAAATTAGGGGTCTTGCAGAATGTTTCAATGAAGAGAAAATAACTATAGAATTTGGATATTTTCTTGTTACAATCCTGCCTAATTTTAAAGAGTATTAGCTTCCATATACCTGCCTCATGTGGGAGGTCAGATGACATTACCAACATGATTTTTTCTGGGAATGCATGAATTAGCCAGAAAATTAAAATAAATTTTTAGATTTAGAAGGCTGCTGAAAATATTTCAATACTTAATATACTTTGAAAATGAATATTTAATTTCAATCAATAAATATTGGTCTATAGTATTTGCATTACACCATGCAGTGCTTTGAATACAATAATTTTTATTGGTATATACATTTGAAGAGACCTGTGCTCTCAGGTATAGTAAGATGGATTTCTTAGCTTAGTACATGGTAAAGTGTGTATTCTTTAAGCGCTATTTTCTGCATGAATATTGCATGTTATGAGACTGATTGTTCTGTTGAGTACCTTAAACATAGACCATAGTTTCTTACTTTGGGTATATAAAATTGATAGGCAAACATTCTGACACAAATACCCCTTATGACAAATTTTCCATTACGGTTAATAAAGTTATGATATATGATATAGCTTACTTTTTTTTTATTATCTTGCTAGATTCGTGGGCTAAAACATACGACCTTGAGATACTTTTAAGTGAAAGAGGTGTTTCCATCTGTCAGAGATGCCCAGCTCTACCAAGACCTCACACCGTCCAGCAATTACTCTGCAACATACTGAAAGGTTGTGATTATATCCAGGAGATGCTAAAGGTTTTTCAGCCGTTAGGACAGAGAGCTTTGTACAAAATACACTTTTTAGACCACAAATCAACTGGAAAACAGTTTGAGTAACAGTTAATACTTGACCCTCTGTTGGACAATGTTCCTTTGAATGATTTCCTCAAATACATAATTTTCTTTACTTTCTTTAAATAATTCTATTTTTTAAAAAGGGATAATTAATTTACATGAATAACAATGAATATTCATGACTAGGGAGAAAGCTGCATCATCCTTGTTGATTACTTCACACTAGCAAGTTTTTTTTTTTTTTTTTTAAATAGTATAAGCATGAGATACTGGAAGGTTCCAATTCTGGGTCAATGCTGGTATGCAGAATCAGAGGCAATCACTGTTACAAGAAGATCGTGAGCCAGATTCTACGCTCCTTGTTGGCAAGTAATTATTCCTAAAAGTAGTTCCAGTTGGATCACCACAGTTGTGGGTGTGCAGTGTTCCTCAAAATAAATTCAGTCTACTCATACAACAGAATTTATGTGTCAGCCTGCCCAGCAAACCCATTTAACTTCTTCTTGGAGCAATTTAAGAATGGATTATTTCATGTAGACAGATTCCTCAAAAATCTTAAATTATTTTTCCCTCTTACCGCTAAGAACCGCTCATTATTTATGGGCAAAATTCCAGGATTTTTAGAGTAAACTCTGTAATCCAACTTTTATGCAAAGCTCTCATTGTACCTCTAATTCTAAACTCCTTGAAGCTGGGAAAAAAAACTTTATATATGTTTCTACCAGTCCAGGATAATAAATATTTAGCCATAATTTGTTTAGATACAGCTAGAAATGAAATAGTATTTCTTAATTTGGCCCTCACATGATTCATTCATGAAGTAAATGCCAACATTCCTCTTTATCATAGAATCATAGAATAGTTTAGGTTGGAAGGGACCTTAAAGATCATCTCGTTCCAACCCCTCTGCCATGGGCAGGGACACCTTCCACTAGACCAGGTTGCTCAAAGCCCCATCCAACCTGGCCTTGAACACTTCCAGGGATAGGACCTCCACAACTTCCTTCACAACTTTATGAGTAAAAGTTTTCTTGATCATCCTCGTGCCAACCGCATCAGATTTCATTGTTAGCAAGAGGAAAACTACTTCTGCATTGAATTGTCTAACAGAAACCCAAAGAAGCTTTTATATTTAAAACAAAATAATGATGAGCCATAGCAACAGTCACACAACAATTCCACTCTCACTCTAGAGAGAGTCAGCCCATGTGGAAAACATAAGTTTAATATATAACTTGAATAATACTGTGATGTGGGTGATAGAAAAAAATAGATAAAGGTGATTATCTTTTATTTTCACTGTCTATACAGAATAAAAATGGATATACTTTAACATGTTGCACAACATTTTACAAGCCCTAACTAATCTTTGAAACAACACTGATTTACATACACAGTAACTATTTGCATCCTTCTACTTAGCAGAGAATTAGAAAAGAGATTAGGACCAAGGTTCAGGATGAAGTTGCCTATAGCCAAGTATTTGATTTTGGCTTTAGGACTCTAAATAAAAATGGCCTAGTTTTTAGAGCTGCTGAGCACAAATACCTCCAAATCAATCTTGTGATAGCTGTAGCTTTTACACGATGAGAAAGCTGTCCACTCTTTGAAGTGCCTAACATGGGTTCAAGTATCTGGTTGATGTGTTTAATTTTGAAAATGTTGGCATAAGAAGCTTGCCCCACACAGGCTAGGCAGTTAATCAAAGAGAGAAGGAATCCTGCCAGAAGGACAGTGAGCTCCCACTCCCATACATCAGGCAGAAAAACTCCATGGGGCAGAGCAGCAGCAAAAGCAACAATTAGTGTGGTTGCCCTTGCCTCTGCAATATCCACTGGATTTTAATGGACACCTGCGCGACACTATACAATAACATAAAGCAAACCTACCTAGCAGCTGGGAACTACCCCTGGCATCAGGAGAAATGATCTTCAACAGCATCTATATTGCTTCTGAGTCCCAAAGCATTATCTTTTTACAACATCTTTCTTTGCTGTGTGAGTAGACATCCCAGCTCATACTTAACACAGGTGCCTCTAGGATGATCACTGTTATGCTAGAGGGGGTCTACTCTTGGGTTTATTTGTTCTCCTGCATTGAATGTATTTAGAAATATCCCTTTTCCCCTTGATTTTCTCCACCTAACTTCAGTCTATTTCAGATTTGTGAGCACTTTTCCACATGCCAGTCATGATTGTAACTGCAGTTTGAAGAAATTTATCACACACATGCGTATGAATAAATATTCATAGGTAATGCTCCCCTTATTCAACAGACTTTGCTTTTACCATATCCAGTTGTCATTCTGGTGAGGCAGAATCTAGGTAATGCATCAGTATTTTGTACATCTGACTTTTTCAGCAGAACTATAATATACCCTTCTTTAGGCGTTGTCAGTGGCTACTCTAAAAATACAAGCATGCATGAGGCAACATTGTCTTTCTGCCACTCAATGGAACACTCTTAATTTGTTGCAAAGCCTCCAATATGTAGAGGTTAGGGTTTCATTTCCTAAATTGATCTTGTTTTACACAGCAGAATGATCTCACTTTGCTGTGTCATTGTAATAATATGTGCATTAAGAAGCACAAAATCAGGCACGAGGATGGATTTGAAAAGAAGGCATACTATTTCATCTTGATGCTAGGGATGTTCCCACACACATCAGGCACTAAATTGGTTCCAGTGAGAGCTGGAAGGTTTTATACCACATAACTGTTAAGCAGAGATTGGCTTTTCCCATCCTGTCCAAAGACGCCATTCATTTCTGAACACTGCCATCCTCTGCTCTGATGGAACAGATGCAAAGAAAAAGGGACCTTCTGGCATGCCAAATGTTACCAGCCTCACATCTCAGTTGCCTCCAGCAACTGGCCTCTTTTGTCTTCATCTGTAGGGGACTGCAGTAGCTACATGTTCAATATTTCCATGTCTTCTGCTGTCATGAACTTCCTATTCATTTAATGACTGGTCCTTCCTTTGTGATCCTTGCCAAATAGACTCAGGAGGGCAAACCAATCCTCCCAGTCTAGACTAGGTGATTCATCATGATGACCATGTCCAGGGAGCTCAGTTCTGCAGAGAAGGGGGTCAGGTCAGTGATGGAAGCAAGACAACTGTGGATGCGCAGGTAGGAATGGAGACACCAAGAGGATCAGCCTGCTTCTTGTGGAAGGATTTAGAAAAGCTGAAGTCAAAATCCCAAATCCCCAAAGTTTGCATGCTGCAGACTATGCACTGTTTTTGACTGTATACTCAAGTAGTCCTGCAGTTTAGGCACTGCTAAAAAATACTAGAGATCAGGGCGCTCTGTCTTTGACATAGAATTTCACTGAAACCCAAGCAAAGCTATTTGGACTTGGTTTTGGTGGGAGTAGGGGATAATGCTGCCTCTTCACCTCACACATGGGCAATTCCCTGTATCTCGGGGACAGGAGCCATCAGCACACGTAGACATACAATGTTAAAAAATTACCCAGGCTGTTCCTGGGGCTGAGTATTTTAACACACACACACCCCCCCCCAAACAGGGTTGTGATTTGTAGTTGTCACTTGAGGGGGCCAGGAGAGGTTTCCCTGGGTTTTTCTTGTTGTAATTCAATAATAATAATAATAACAATAACAGGAGTTAGTGCTTGTCTTCTACTGTGCAGTCTACAGAACACAATATAAATATTAACTAATTAGCTCACCCCAGTCAGGACAATAATTGCCACATGTTTGTCCAGAAGTGTACAATGAGGTTGGGATATTCACACAAGCCTGAGGGAGTTCCCTGCCCAAATCACACTGCATGTCATGGGGAAGTGGACACTAACTCCCTGAGGTACCCTTGAAAAACCGAGCTTTAATAGATCATGTCTACAGTCAATTTAGCATACAATTAAGCATTTGCACAAAGCAAATAGCACCAGAACTGTTGAAAATGTAATCCTGCCCCCTTGTTAAAACACGCTCGGCTGTTTGGCATTATGCAGAATGACTGTCACCACAGCGCTTTGAAGTCACTATCGCTAATGCAAACATGCGCAGGTACAAATAATTCAGCAGCAGAACACTGATGCTACCCAAGTTTCTTACGCCATGTATGATCCTGAAATCTTCAGGATCATATTCTAGTCTATTTATTCTCCACACAAAAGGTACTTTACAAAATCTGCTAAATAGCTAGGCCTACTTACTAGGTCCCAGAAATATGCCCTGCACACGTCTCATCAGACACATCTGTTCCTGCGGCTCTCAGCTCCTCTGTTCTCTTTCACCAGCAGCTGGGCTCTGAATGGATGTCGGAGACTGATCTCTTTGCTTTGCTTAGGCTGTGGGATTGTTTCTCTTCTGGTCTGCAGAGATCTGTCAATATTAGCTTAAATGTAGGTTCTTTTTCCTTGTGAAAAGAAAAGATAATAATTCTTCCTCCTGATGGTGGCTTAGAGCACTTCAGATTATCCCTTGTTATTTCTTTGCAAGAAGAAATGTATATTCTCTTTTCATAAGAATTATACCAGTTAAGAATCCTCCGGCCCAAACTTTGTCCCATGAAGAGCTAACATCAATGGGAGTTAGCAATATCTGCTAAGGGTAGAATTAGGATTCTCGCAGAAATCTTTAGGTTCAAATAAGACAATCTTCACTGGTGTAACCATAGCAGCTCTCATGTCCTACATAGTACTTTTTAAAGGATATCTCGGTCAAACATAGCTTTCAAAGTAAAGCATTTTTTTCCGACTGTAGGCCATGTACTTTTTCTATCTATAGGTCTCTGTTCCACAAAGCACCAAATTTTCCTTGCTTGTCAGGAGTTCTGGAGGATACTTCAGCCTGGTTATTTATTTGTTCCTGTTTCAGTCTTGTTTTCCAGATTATTTCCCAGGTTCTAATTTAACAGCTTAGGGAAAAGAAAAAAAAGCTCAATTCAATTAGTAATGATTTGCAGTGTGTGCTGTCTTTGTACAGTTATTAGTTATTTGTGTAATTTGTTTTCCTTTTCACTAGTATTCTTCTTGGCCAACTTTAGATGCCTAATTTGCATGCCTAAGTCAGGAGGCTGGTTTTTCTCAGCTTTGAGTATAGCTAATGAAGACAGAGTGTCTCCTCTAGAGGAAACTTTAGGCTGCCTAAGTTAATTCCCTGCCTGAAACATTTGCTGACGAAACCTTTGTTAGAACCAAGGACTTTCAGTGTAGGCACCTAAATCACCTAAGGTTTGGTGCTAGGAAAGCTTCTTCCTGCTTTGTTGTTTTCTGTGTCTCTAATGGCAGTGGGTCACATACCCCGTCATCTAGGCAATGTGCCCTACCTATGCAGACAGAGAAACCCTCTCCACATGACCTGCCCTGCCATTTGGGTTTGCTTCTGACCAGAAGTTACTAACCGACCAGAAAAAATGAGCTGACGTAGGGCCAACGCACCACCACTGTCTCTTGCAGGCAGTGAGCTGGGCTAGGACCTTGCCAGGCAATCTGTTTTCCAGTATGGCCAGTGGAAAGGATGAAACACATATGATTCCTTCTTTCATCATCACATTTATTAATCTACTCTTGGACAAATTATTAGATTTTTCAGGGTTGAAGAAGCACTTGCTGTGAAGATTAATGTTTCTGTGGCACTTTTGGGGGCTAATGACGAAGCAACAATCAATACATGTGATTCAACAAGTGGAGGCACTGGAGTTGTTCTACAGCACTGATTTTGTTTATCTTAAAAAGGAAAATACATTTAATCTGGGGAGAGTTGAAATTGGTATATGCCACATTGCCGATGAAACTCAGTATTAAGTTTTAATGCAAGTGGTCACACTGCCAGGGAGAATGGGATAAATATCCATAAAATAAACAGCACAAAGACTTGGCTGAAATGTCAAAAGAGCATGATTGTGAGCAGTTAACAGCTTCGTCCTTGATCAGTTTACATATCTTCTAGTTTACGGGACCAGTTGTCCTGTGTGGGAGTAAGAAGCTGTTCACTGGGTGCAGCAACAACTGTAGTAACAATGGGGAGAAAACAGGCAGCAGGGTCAACTTTTCTTCAAAAAGACATAGTATCATTAGAATAAATTATAAGTCTTACAAACTGGCTGAAGATTTTGCCTGTCATCAGTATTTTCTCCTTGATCTATCATTCACGTTACAGACCCATGGCAGTGGTAACAATTTCTATTTGCTTTTTTTGAAACGGAGGATTATTCTAATTTTAGCATGTGAATATCCCAAACTCTGTCCTTCTCCTATAATTTAAGTATGTTATATAGTGGGTTGTAGCCTGACTCGTTGATGCAGAGCATACAGTACACATTAACAAATGTGTTAATCCTTTACTGCCTATGCCAGAAAAGTGGAGACACCTTTTTTATATTTGAAATATGCCCTAAAGCAGCTGGTTTTAAAGAATCTATAGGGACACTGTGTGCTTAGGCCATTCTGAGAGCTGAATGCCAGATAGCAATGCACACTCCCTTCCCTCAATGAAGATCTGTAGCAAAAAACCAGGTATGCACATGTACAGTACTGTTAAAATGAATAGTTCCCAAAATGTAAGTGCATTTAATTGTGGAGCATATATGTCTTACAGGATCACATTCAGATACATGTGCCTTCCACAATGAAAAATGGATTTGCAATTTTCATTTTCCCTAACTATAAATATTTGTATACCACTTAATTTAAAGATTATACTGACAGATATCATTTTCGATTAATATGCTGTATTTTACACCGTTCACATTCCATTTCAATATGCTTGCCTTCTATAAAATGTATTTCAAGACTCCCTAAAAAGAGAGAAAATAGGCACACTTTAAGCAGTTTACAAGAGACAGATCATTATCTCCTACAAAGGAAAGGAAACAGGAAAGCTGTAAATAATAAGTTCTGAATAGGAATGACATAAACAGCCTAATCAATGTCTTCCAGAACTGGCAAGTGACACCTCTTTGTTTTTTGCAAATAAAACCCTTCTTAACATCACAATATAAACCATTATCTCTGCAGGCAAGGTATATTTAGAAATGTACAAAATGTACATTTCCTGCCAGCCACTAGATCAGTAGGTGGAGATCTAAAGTCATGCAAATATTACAGTAAATGCAGGCAACCAATTTCTAATTATTCCATATCAGCAGATTTGTGAGGAATATAATTTATTAAAAAAGAACAGTTTATGATCAGCAGACCTTAGTTATGACTGTTTAGGAATTCAGTGCATTTTGATCTAATCACAAAATCAAAATATTCATGAAACACAATGATATCTCCCCAAAGCAGCCGGGCAGCCATTAATTTTGAAATTCGGGTAATTTATTAACACTTATCTGTAGCTGTAAAAGCTTACCTCTGTGTTTGTAATACGGGTAAAAGTGAAAGCAGTTTTAAAACTGATTCCTAATGATTTATAATGGTTTGCTGTAATTTGAGCCAGAAATTCAATTAAAATGTATGTCTAGTTTTGTTTCAAGATCTTTAGTTAAAAATTCTATTAAAATTCTATTTCCTTCCTGCATTAAATGTATCTGTTATCTGCATATATGAGAAATATAAGAAAATTCTATCATTTATTCCCCAGACTCCACAAACGCCTTTAAAAGCATTCATTTTTATTTCATAATTCTGCCAAGGTACTATTTAGAATTTATATACAGTAGAGGAGCAATAAGTGTGCATGCTATTTTCTTTTGAAGAAAACCAGCTTCTCTGCTGAGTGCTCATGCAAATATTCAAGTGACATTTATCAGTTCATCAAAGAAAGGAAAAACAAATAACACCGAATTATCGGATGTTTTAAAAGCTTAATTACAATACCAAGGGTATAGCTTCTTTTGGTATATTTCCCATTATAAATCCCTCTTGTAAAGGATATGTAACTTCGCTACCAAAATTCCGTTCTGAGATAACACTTTGCATTGTTATTTAAAAATAATGAGAAGCAAAACTGGTCACTCTCTTGTTTATTTATAGGGTAACAAAAAAAAGAGACAACTCATTGCTGATGTTTGTGGAGTCACTCCAGGGTAAACCAGAAGTGAAAAGAGCGAATATTACTCACTCTCCCTCTGAGATGGTCTTATCTCAGAATACTTCACTGCTTGTAAAGGTAAAGAAGGACTGACTTTATAGATGAGCACGTCTGTTAATGTTGATGAGAGTGATGTGGCCAGTCCTAATTCTCTGTGTTGGGAACTGATCTTTTGTAATGCAGTTAATCAGTAGCTTCTAGATAAAGAGAAAAATATTCAGGCACCCAAAGAAATGTTACCTTGTGAAAAATACTCCCTATTTTCAAATTCAGTTATTCAGCATTCGCCATACTCCAGTATAATTGACTCGGAGTAGTGGTGAATCAAGACCATATGACAGCAAACTAAGGTTGCATTTAGGTAGACTAAGTGGCACTAAGAAACCACTGAGGGCTTTCTTCTTGATTCTCTTTGATCTGGTTCAGTAGCCACGACTGACCCTGTGAAAGTGAGTTTTACAGAAGACTGGGACACTTCATAGTCTCTGCAGTAAAGATAAAGCTGAGAGGAAGAAGGTGTCGATCTCTCAGTGTAGGATAATTACTGCATTAGATTTACAGGAGATCATCCACTAAATTATTTCATCAGTTTTGAGACTCAAGTGTTTCTGACTAGACAGCAAGGCATCTCTGCAAGTGAGGAGCTTCCCAAAAGAACATATTTCATAAGAACAAGGAATGTTTCCTTTGGGAAATACAGATTAACAGAGGCAGAGAGGCAACTCATAGGAGGAAATTGCATGATGCAGACTTTCACAAGAAAAAGAGCAAAGGATTAACTTTTCTGTCTACTGTTGATCAAGTGGTAAAGTTAAGGAGGGAGTAGTCATTCATTGTGTTTTGCCCAGAAGGAAAAAAAGCAACAGCCAGTTGGCACTGGCTGTTGAGAATAGATGGCCAGGGTTTCTGAGAATCTTCGTTCCTTAGGTTGCCTCACCAATATATGGAACATACTATTGTCATGTTTTTGTCCTTTCAGACTGTTGCACTGGCAGCCAATGGTTTCTGCCAGATGAGATGAAGACTCTCCATAAGGCGTGGCTGTCACAGAGATGTTATTTTGGACACACTTGAGTATGTCTGCCATTCTCTCCTGTGGAGGGCAGTGGTACTCTTAATTAGTAGCTCCAGCCTTTAATAGTGTACTTAATGATCTCAAGATGAAGCAGCAGCCAGCATGTTAACACTATTATTGTATACTAAGCTGGCTGAGAGATACCGCAAGAAACAGGAAATGATACAATGGATCAGAGAGAGGTTAGAAACGTGGGCAAGGAAATAACAAAATTACTTTATCTTGCAAACAAAATACATAATTTTCTAGTTGTTTCACGCTTGCAATAACAGATCACAATGGACAACAACAGACTTAAGGAATGGGTGAAACTTGGAGAAACCTGCTATACCAAGAGATATTTAGGGGTGAGAGAACAAGAGACCTCAAAGCAAAAGAACCAGAGATATCGGAGTGATAGCATCGGAGACCTTATGGTTACAGAATAAGAGATGTAAGAGCGATAGGAGAAAGCAAACTGGATGACAAGTGAGACGCATGTAGGCATATGAGACCTGGGATACAGAAAAGACTCTAGACGCATTAAATGAAGATTAAGAGTTCATAGAGATGAGTATGTGTATTTCAGCTGAACAAAGCTTTTAATTTTTTACTGGTTAAAGTCAAAATACCAATAAATAATTTAGGGGGCCTACTGGGATGAAGAAATACAAATATGGATAATTTGAAGGGACTGCGAAGAAAATCTTGACTCCCAAACTTAGGGCACTTAGAAGGTGTTTGCAAAGGACCTTGACAGAACTTCTTAAGATATTCAAAATCAGCTAGGGTAAAACAGTTCTTTTATTAACATGTAGAAGGAAAATTTGGCTCAAGGGCTTTTTTTCACTTCTTACCTCTATCATTCTCTTAAGAAAATTGTCTGCATCTCATTGAGGGCACTGCCTTGGCCTGTGCTGCGGTCATCATCTCCTGGCTTGTCTTCCCTCTTGCAGCAGCCTCATGCTTACTGCTCCCTGACACCAAATCCCATTTAAACTATTAGGAATATCTTCATTGGGCTTCCATGTAGAGTGAACTGGCTGTTTGCTTTTTCCAGTTGGTAGATGGACTGACATTTTTCACCTGTGTTAATATGATCTTTTCTGCTCTTTGATTGGAAGATGTTTTTTAAATAGAAAATGATATATGAAAAATTGTGAATAAAAAATAGTACAGTTCTAATATATATCCCCAGACAAATGCTGCTTGTACAATAATTTCAGAATTGAAAATATTTTCATGAATACTAGATGATCATCTGAGTGCTTGCAAGAAATGGACACTGTGACCCTATGAATAAGCGTAAGGTTGATCTGTTCATTTAGGAAAAAAAAAAGAATCTGTTTTCCATTGTTCCTCAATTCCCAGAAAAAAAACCCGACAAAGTACTATCAACAGATGGTGACAACTGTGCTGTAGGCTGAGTCAGACTCCTCTGAAGAAGGAATATGTAACCACCATCTTTAATGGCATGCAGTCCATAAGAAAGTTTAACTCTTTTGTGTAACTAGTAGCCTGCCTTCTGACTAGAGGCATGTCTCTACCCAGAATATATTTGCGAAATGTAAGTAGAAAGAGTTTGACTCACTTTTATTTACTGAAAATTTTGTGCAAGGACAAGAAACAGCAAGAACACAAGAAAGCAGAAGGAAGAGACCAGGAGCCCAGTTCTTTAGTGGCATCATCCTGTTTGGTGGGATCCATAATGGCCTTCCTTCACCAGCTCTTGGCTCCTTATTCCTGGTCATGAAATCGTTCTGTGCACTGATTCAGGGAATGAACTAATCTGTTAAAAAGTAATCACAGTTTTATCTTCATTCATATCACTACTCCCTTTACTGAGTCACCATTGTGAATGGAGTACAAATAGGTGATAGCAGAGGGGGCACAGGCTGTAATTACGGCAACTCCAGCTTGGACAGTCTTAAGCTGTGGCAGGGCAGCATCTGCAGAGACACTGACAGCTTGGCCTTGAGAAAGTATCTGTGAAAGACCTCTGGGGAAAGGTACTGGCAAAATGAGGCTTGGATATATGAGCAAAAAATTGCTGCCTGTGGTTTCTTACAATATTCAGGGAAATTGGACCTCCTAGCTTGTTGATAAATAGATGGGATGGTACCAAAAGTACCTAATGCTATCATCAATTTATTCTCCCTTGGGCAAAATTTGCATGTCCCTGAACCATGCTGATAAATTATTTAGGCCTTACAATTGTGCTGAGTGTTTTAGATATGTAAAAAAACCCAATCCAAAACAACTCCTTCTCCCCTTCTTCAAAGCAGGTGCCCAAAGAGCTTACAGTGTCATTTTCCAGAGGCCCGTGATGTAGCCCTATGTCTCACTGACATTTGTGGGCCAATAACAAATCCCATCCTACTTACTGAGCTGTTCTTCTGACAACATGGTAGCGTCTAACTCTGGTGGTGCCTTAAGCCTGTAGGAAGCTGGTGGAACTATTCATGTGATTAAAGTGTCTAAGTCTTTGTTCACATCAGTCTAGCACATTCAGCCTTCCTTGCATGAAAACCGACAGTTACCCATACGTCTGAAGAATCAAGTGCTCTCACCTCTGTACTGTTTGATGCTGTATTCTCTCCACCTGATTTCAATGGGATTTGGAGCAAACTACAAGTCAAGTTTAGTCTGAGAGTCTGAGAAAGAGATAGACGGGTGGAACCATGCTCTGCCCTGCCTGAGACAGAAACAGGAACAGACACCAAAAAAAAACCAAGATCAAGGGAATCCTGTATCCTCCCCCTGCCAGGCTGAAGGCAGTAGCTTAAAGGACGGGAGTGAATGGAGGCAAGTCCACGCTTGGGGAAGCAGGCGAACCTCCTCCTTGCCCACTCTACCTTCCCAGGTGCCTGTATACAACAGGTATGACGCTTTGGATGTGGAAGGCCAGTGAATGGATGATGTGGATGATCATCCATCTTCACCAGAGGCGCTGCCATGGTCAGAAAGACCTACCCCCCCATATTGCAACCACTTCCATGAGGAAGAAAAGTTGGGTTATAGTTGTAGGTGAGTTCCTTCTGAGGGGAACAGGGGTTCCAATATACTGGACAGACCCTCCTCCTGCGGAAGACTGCTGCCTCCCTGGGGACCAGGTTAAGGACATAACTAGGAAACTTACTAGCCTGGTATGGCCCTTGGACTACTGCCCATTACTGCTTTTCCATGTGAGTGGCAATGAAGCTGCAATGGATAGTCCATGGGCAATCAAAAGAGACTTCAGGGCCTCGGGACAGCTGGTAAGGGAATCTGGAGCACAGGTTATTTTTTTCTTTCTCCTTCCAGGTGTGGGCAGAGACACTGAAAGAAACAGACAGGACCAGCCTATCAATACATGGCTTTGTGGCTGCTGTCACCACCACAATTTGGGGTCTTTTGATAAAGGAATGGCCTACACAACACTAGGCATGCTAGTGTCAGATGGGATTCACCTTTCTAAAAAGGGGAAGAGGGCCTTTGTTCACAAGCTAGCAGGGCTCATTGACAGAGCTTTAAACTAGGCTTGGAGGGGAAGGGGGAAAGTATCAGGCTTGTCTGTGACAGCGCAGGAAAGACATGGACCTGTTGGAGCGGGTGCAGAGGAGGGCCACAAAGATAGTTAGAGGGATGGAACACCTCACCTGAGAGAGTTGGAGTTGTTCAGCCTGGAGAAGAGAATCACAGAATGGTCAGGGCTGGAAGGGACCTCTGGAGATCATCTAGTCCAACCCCCCTGCCAGAGCAGGGTCACCTACAGCTGGTTGCAC
>VZSZ01010960.1:131829-170221 GCA_013398815.1 Ibidorhyncha struthersii | reverse complement strand
CTTTCCACGGAGCTGCTCTCCAGCAGGTGAGCCCCCAACCTGTACTGATGCATGGGGTTATTCCTCCCCAGGTGCAGGACCCTACACTTGCCCTTGTTGAATTTCATTACGTTCCTCTCCACTCAACTCTCCAGCCTGTCCAGGTCACACTGTACGGTGGCACAGCTTTCCAGCATGTCAGCCACCCCTCCTAGTTTTGTGCCATCAGCAAACTTGTACACTCTATCCCTTCATCCAGGTCACTGATATTGAACAGGTCTGGACCCAGTACTGGCCCCTGAGGAACACCACTTGTTACTGACCTCCAGCTAAACTCCACACCACTAACCACAACCCCCTGAGCTCTATCTGTCAGCCACTGTTCAATCCACCCCACCATCCATTTTGTGCATAATGCACTTAATCCTGAACTCTGTCTTCTCATGATCACTGCAGCCAAGTCTGCCCCCAACCTTAACATCCCCCACCAGTCCCTCTTTGTTTGTCAGTACTAGGTCCAGTAGAGCACCTCTCCTTGTGGGTTCCTCCACCACCTGAGTCAAAAAGTTATCCTCAGTGCACTGGAGGAACCTCCTGGACTGTACATGCCTAGCTGTGTAGCCTTCCCAGCAGATATCAGGGTAGTTGAAGTCCCCCATGAGAACCAAGGCCTGCGATTGTGAGGCAATTCTCACCTGTCTGTAGAAGGCCTCATCAACTTCCCCATCCTGATCAAGTGACCTGTAATAAACACCCACAACAGTGTCTCTCATGTTACCCTGCCCCTTAATCCTTACCCGCAAGCTCTCAACTTGCTCTTCATCCACCTCTGGGGAGACCTTATTGCAGCTTTTCAGTACTTAAAGGAGTCCTACAGGAAAGATGGGGGCAAACATTTCAGGAGGGCCTGTTGCAATAGGACAAAGAATAATGGCTTTAAACTAAAAGAAAGCAGATTCAGACCATATAGAAGGAGGACATTTTTTATGATGAGGGTGGTGAAACACCGGCAGGGCTTGCCCAGAGAGGTGGCAGATCCCCCATTCTTGAAAACATTCAAGGTCAGGTTGGTCGGGGCTCCGAGCAACCTGATCTAGTTGAAGATGTCCCTGCTTATGGCAGGGGGATTGGACTAGATGACCTTTAAAGGTCCCTTCCAGCCCAAACTATTTTCTGATTCTATGGTAAAGATAAAGGAAAGAATTGAAGGTGCCTTTCGTATTTTACATAAGAGAATAGAGGTCTGAAATATTTTGTAGGCAGTCCTTTGGTTTTCCACACCTCTGAATGAATGGTGCTGGCCTCATCTCTGAATTAGCCATAATATTTTATAAGTGTATATAGCTATGTTAGTCCATTTACTAGCTGCAGTGACTTTTTTTCTACTGTAAAACGGGGACATGGCATTATGTATCAGAAAACTCCATTGTTTTCCCATAGAACTCTATCTTCTCTGTGATGTACTAGCAGCCCTTATGCACTGGAGAACATTTTGTATAGTATGTTTTCTAATTACTTATGAATTTACTGCTTTTATTGTTCTATGTCACAGCCTTAACATCCCTTTTAATGTACTTTTGTGTGCAAATTAGAATAGCAAGAGTTAAGAAGTAAGACTTTCTGTGCATGGTGGCGGATGTTCAGAGCAATTCAGCGTGTCAAGCTGAGGTCAAACGGAGAGGGAATGTCATTACTAAATGGTAACATTTTCTGTGGGTTTTAGAGAAATTCAAATCCTTTTTTAATCTAAATTTATTTTATCTTTTTTTCGGGGTTAAGGGTTGGACTTCAAGTTCCTGTCAGACATTTGTATATTAAAATGACTTTACATTTAATTATTTTCTAAACCAACTTTCAAAATAGTTATTCACAGAATTGCCATACCAGAATGCAATCTATTTCAATAGGACCTTTTATCCCAACTCACATATTTTATATGATATAGTTGCCTACTTGTAAGGCACAGATTCACATATCCTCTAATTATTTTTTTAAATCTCATGACCAGGAATTGTCTACTGTCATTCTAGAAAAATCTGGGACATGATTCTGTATCCACCATGTATATTCTTAATAACGCCTAGGTGATGCCTAAATCTCACTGATTTACTCTCAGTAGTTGAGTAACAAATTTAAGGCACAATCTATTGCATGCAAATTGGAATAACTGAAGTTAAGAAGAAGGGTTTCTATCTGTAGCACTCATGACAGTGGTCAGCTGCCTTATTTTTATTTTTCCCCAGTCCTGTATTCAGTGTGCAGTTAAAATTCCTATTTTCCTTTAATTCTGCAGTGATGCTGGAATGAGTTTGAGATGGGGTAATGTATTCAAAATCATAATGGTTCAGAAAATTACTTTCTATTTTTTTAGCTATTACCACAAAGTCCTGTAATACATTATCATGAAAACCAGAAAAGAAAGGACGAGGCATGACAGGTATGCTGTAACTTGGCCATAATTGTACTAATGTCTGTGGGACTGTGTGGCTATAGATTATCCCGTATATCGTTCCCATTATAACCCATTTTAGCTAGTCAAGGGCAACCATCAGCGCCAAAACTCTTTTTTTCTATACTGAGAAGGATTTCTGATGGCCTTTCCTTTTCCTGCCTATCCAGTTTTCCTCCATTTCAGCCACATGCACCTTGCTAAACCAGGGCCAGTGAGCACTCCTGAGGCTCTATGAGACTCACTAAACTGCATGTGACACGACGAGAAAAAAGGGATGGCTTTCTTTTAGTACAATATGTTACATCATTAAACATCTTCCAGTTTTGTTCCCAGGTACTCCCGTTCCTGCTTTGAATTCTGATTTCTCAGCAAAGTAAGGCCCAGCAGAGTGTTTACTGACACCTAGATAATGAAAAATGTGCTGGCTCAAGAAGCAGGGGGTGGGAGAGAGACAACCGAAAAAAAATCCTGTCTGTACCACTCTGACAATGAGAGAGATTCTTCCCCTGCTCAATATGATGCCTGGAGCAGAGCCCTGAAAGCACAATCCAGCAGAAAACCTAAATAGGTTGAAGACTCAAGGGTGGATGCACATGTATTCCCATGTATACACAGACATTTCTGAAGCTAAGTGAGGTTGTGTTGCTGATACAAACTATCTTGAAAGGTATCCAAAGCTTTTTAGAAGATTTCTCTACAGACAACTCTCCATCACTCTTTGTAACGACTGTTTTCTTTTACATGGCTTGTGATAGTTAAGGTGTATAGCAGGTTACCCTTGTGAAAATAAATATATTCATCTGGTCATTTCCCTGTGGGGCCCATATTTTATTGATAATTAGCATTTACTCTATCCATATAGTAGAAATTCCTTGTTTTGTTCCTAGCAGGAAAAAAAGAACAAGTTTACATTTCTGGCATGTTCAAAGAATATATTTAACAAATTATGTTTTGTGGTTTTCTTTTTCCCATTACAAATAGCCTTATAGTTAGAAATTTGTGCCTTCTCTGGCATTCTGAGACAGTGACCAAATACAAACAATTGTTTTCAAAATAATTGTTCCACTGCAGAAATGATTCACCAAGTATCTGCATTATTTTGGAAATACTATGAAGGAACAAAAAGTCTTTTAGTTGTCCCATCTTGATAAGTTGTATTTAAGAGTGCAGATCAATATTTACCAGAAAGATAAATCCCCTGATGGGGGCTTTTTGAAGCCCAGATGTTTCTTACTGTCTTCAGATTGTATTTCTACACTTCCCAACAGTAGCCCAGATCTGTAGTGAGAAGAAGTACTGCTTTGATTTCCTGTAGAACCCCGCCTGACACTCAGACTCCAATACTGTCTACTGAACTGTGATAGAGGTGAGAAAAGACTTCAGTTTAAAGTAATGAACATGGCCATGGTATCATTCTTTAGCTGAAAATCGCTAGTGAAAAAGAAAACACAGGCCAGATTTTGTACTCATCTTCACAGCTGTAAACTCGGACTGACTCCACTTAAGTGAATCCAGATGTGTGTTGCGCTAATTCTGCAGTTTCCATTAATTGACACGCTGTTCCCATTAATTGATTTCTGGAGTGTAAGTATCAAAGACAACATTGAAAATTAAATGTTCACAAAGAAAATGAAAATTTAATTTTTCTACATTTATATAAATTATTAAATTCTTCATACATTCAAACGAGGACTGATTTCCTCTCCCTTGCTGGCAGCTCTAACCTCATTTAGAGCTGACTCACAGAAGTAATAGGAGGCTTTGGACCTAATTCAAGTAGGAAGGAAAAGTGCTTTCTTTTAATAGCACAACGGGACACATCATGCAAGACCTTCCAAGCTTTTTTAAATCATGTAGCAGGAGGGGTGCCTTTGAAATTCCCACTGCTACACTGAAGTAGTGAAGCATCTCCCAAGGATCTGTGTGCTACGCTATGAGAACACCGTTGGTAAAAGTAAAGGAAATATCACAGCAAAATTCAAGTTCAGCTAACTCAGAATCCTCCTGCTCTGAGTTGACTATATGAGATCCAGAAGAAGGACTGGGAGACAATAAGGAAGACCAGTTTTCATAATAAAATCAGTCTCCCTGTTATACTGTCCTCCCTCTAGCCCCAGAGAGAAACAATATCCTGAAGGGGTCAAGTCAGACGCTGCTGCACTGAATCATTCCCCGACATAGCCTGTATCTCTATTGATTGTGAATGAAGTGGGGACAAACTTTTCAGCCTAAATATCCCTAGGCTTACGCTGACTTTAAAGATTCCTGTTGATTAGGCCCACACAAAATATTGCTATCAGTATAAGTAATGATGGTTGGGGTAACATTGTTATAGTATTGTCTGCATTATGTTACTAGTAGAAAGGGTTTTAATCAGATTTTTCTTGAAAAACAAAAAAGATGGAGACCACAGAACCTCCCAGCAGGTACTGGCAGGATGCTCTCAGGTGCCTGAAACTGCCCCTTCTCCAGGCTGGAGCAGCCCAGCCCCGCCATCCTCTCCTTACAGGGCTTACAAGTGCTCCAGCCTGTCCAGCCTGGGGTCCTCATGCTGAACTGGCCCCCGTTTATCAGTGTCCTCCATGCATTGGGGTCTCAAAACTGGATGCAGTGTTTCAGGCACCTCAGTAAGCCCCAGTTCTGTCTGTGTGCTTTGAGTAGAAGTTCTTACCAAATCTGTAATTGCTTCCCAGGGTATCATCTTCTACAAAAGTCTATCTAATCCTAAGCCTGTTTAGAAAAAGGAAAATGAATCATCTGGTATTGTGGACAAGGGGAAAGTCTTTTGCCTGATTTTAAATCTAGGAATAATTGTTCAAAACAGATTTCTAATTAACAAAGGCTAAGCTAACACTGCAGTTGTTATATCCTTTCCCTTTTTGTGAGTTCACCAAACTGAAAAGAATTGCTATAAGACTGTAAGTGGAAAGAACTGGAAAATCTGCTCCACATAGGTACATTAGAGGAATTACCTGTTCCTTCGCACAGGAAAAAATCTGTTCTGTTGGGAGGTTCAGTCCTCTAGTTTAATTCTCCATCCTGTTTTGTCTAGCCAGCTCTTTGCACAGGATGCTCTGTGATACCTCTGAGACCCTTTTAGTGTCATTGTGATCTTTTTTCCCATTTCCATTGTATATTATGTGTAGAAAAAATCAAATATCAGAAGTTTATACCTGATGGAAGAAAAAGCTTTATCTTCAGGAATAATGCCTACAAAAAACATTTTGGATCTGGCAGATTATTTTTGAGCTGTTCTGTCAATTCTTTTTTTTTTCTTTCTCTTTATTTTAGAAGTGTTTGTCATGTTTTGAGTAATTTGATTTTATAATTCTATTGTCTTAGCTTTCTCTGTAAAGTAGAGGAGTGATGCTGCGTGTACCATGAGCAAATGTATGTTTCATTTCCTGGTAAAGATCATTAATTAAAAAAAAATTGAGGTTCTGCATTAATCGTTATATTTTATGCAAATGTACATCAATTCTTCTGTGTCACAATGCTGTTTAAGTCCCAGATATATTTTCTATAAAATGTTTTGTGGTTCCAATTTTTTATCCATTACATCAATAATTGCATTAAAAGCATGAGTAACAAATTTAGTTGTATCAAGTGCATTTAGCATAAAGTATTCTATCCCATTAGTTAAGGGTGGTGTATTCAGATCTCTATGAATGGAAATGACCCAATGTTGTATTTGATAAAAAAAATGTATTAGGAAGAGAAAATTGGATCTTGAATTGCTTGAAATCTTGAAAGGATTTAAAATAATATGAATCAGAAAGATCACCTATAAAATTAACACCGCTTACCTTCCAATTCTTGAAATCTGAATTACCGTAGAAAAGTGGTGAAAAAGGGTTTTGCCTCAAGGATTCAGGATGCCAGGCTCTTCCACTGGAGAAGAAGGATAGCCCTTCTTGGTCTATTTTTTTTTTTTCTGAGGCTAAGAGATGGATTCGGTTCTATGGTGCTAAGTTCAGCCCAGATTCCTCCAAGGCTTGTCTTCCAGTTACTGCAGTACCTATGGCCAAAATACTCAGCTTCAGGGGGGGAATTCACATTGCCTCCCTGCTAAAAGTTTTCTGGAGGGCGTGCTGGATCCTTAACCATATTGAAGCACTGAACATGAAAGTTTTGAAGCTGGGGAAAAATGGAGACGTCAGGCATTGCCCACAGCCCTCACTCCTCTGCCCTGTTGGGTGGTGGGCCAGTGGATTGGTCTTAAGAAGGGCTCCTGACAGACTGGCTCGTTTTTCTTTTCAGGGACGGGTACAGATACAACCACAGCAATGAGGAATGCTTGAAATAATTTCAGAAAAAAAAAATCTGCTCTTATTTCATATTCAAAAATGATGTGATTGAACGAGTGCTTCATGCTCCACTGGCTTATACCTTTATACTAATGCCCCACTGCATAGAGCAGTCTAGAGGATGCATTTATGAACTGGAACTTCTGAAGATTCAATTTCTGTTGGAGCGTTTCATCACATATACTTTTATTTCAAACTTGAAATAATGGGCTGGCAGCTATGTTTTGTGAGCTTCTTTACACTTGGTTAGAGCAATTTGGGCACTCAGGTGCCTTCATGCGGAGTGAAAGTCCACCACCTGCTTGACAATAAGGGACCTTGTCCTATTCATTATTGTGTTAACATAACAGTGTTTCATGAATGGCTAAGTAGCTCTCTTTTCAACAGCTTTATAGCTATAGCAGTATGACACTTAGTTCCCTAACATCCCCCATTTAATGAAAAGCCCCGATTAGCTTTTCTCTCCCCCACCCCAGCTAGGTGTTATGCTACCCCTCCAGCTTGGGGCTGTTGTGCCGTGGCAGGGGTGAACACCGCAAGGCAGTAGGAAAGCGACACTATTAGTCAGCTCTGTCTTGCCTGACCTTAGCGACCAAGGCTGCAGTTAAAAGCAGGGTAGTTGTGTATAAAGCAGAGTGTTACAGACATGTTAATAGCTTCCTCTCCCCACCCACTGTATCAGTGGAGATGCCACGTTCTCTAATGCTTCAGTGGTAACCTGCTGGCTTTTCGTTTTGCTTTGTATGAAATGAAATCCAAAATTAGAGGTTAGTTTAAAGTTAATTTAGTGTCCTCACAGTAAAGGGAAAGTTCAAACAGGTTTCAAGCAAGGCTACAGCTGTGCTGTTGTTGAGAGAGGTGCTCTGGAGATAAGGAAGGGGCTGTGGAGTATAAATATAGGTGTTTGTGTGTGCGTGTCTGTATCTATACGTGAATATACATCTAAATGTGACACTCATCTAGGTCTATATGCATAACAATTGCTTATAAATATGCTGTATATGGTTATATGTGATATAAATCTCTCCCTTTGCATTTATACACTGTATTTTCTTATTTTCTGTATGAAGGCTGTGGCGTCCAGCTTGCCCTGTCTTCCATCACAGACCACGACGTAGCATGGGAGAAGTCCAAAGTGTCTTTTTCCTTCCTTTTTGAACCAACTGAAGTTCTTTCTCCCAGTAGCAATCCTCCTGTTGAATAAAGCTTAATATAGAAATCCAGAGGTTAAATACTGCCAACAGGAGTTTAAGGGTAGTAGGATTTCCTTCTTGTTTATTTACAAGCAGTTTAAGTGGAGCATTCAGCATCTGGATTTTGAAGCGTGCTGGTCACTTAGCTGTGCTTGGAGATGCACACACGCTGTATGCTTTTCTCTTTCTTAGGCCAATGAAAGTAAAACTTAGAAAAAAACACACCGTTAGTCCTACTTAAGAATTTCAGCTGCTCATCTGTTTTGTCCTGAGGCTGGTCTTTGACTTGTGCTGTCGCATAATCCATGCCCAGGTGTTGTCACAGAGAAAGATACATGGCGTGAGTGAAAATTTTGCAAGGCAGTGCATTGACAGCAAAGCAGTGTAGTCATCTGTATTACAGTGCTCAAAACCAGGCTGTCACCATGTCAACCAAGGCAAAACAGTTCACCTACATCTGGAAGAAGCGCAAACTATCTCGAGAAATGGGATTGATTAAGGTTTGATTGCAAATACATTTTTTTTTCCTTCTTTTTCTCCTTCTTACAAAGCTTAAAAAGCTAATGAATCTCTAACAGTTGTTGAGAAAACCTGAAAATATGAACTGGGTGCACTCTGCAGGCTCAAAACCCAGAAGGCAAAAGAAACATACCTTGTAAGACACCTTAAAGCCTTATTTTAGAGCCAATTTGATGGTTTGTAGGGGGCCTGACTTGTGAGCGTTGAGTACTTGGTATAGGTAAGACAGCATCAGTCATCCCTGTTTGCTGATTTACCAAAACAGGGCTATTCCCCTTTTGAGATCCTCATGTGAGCAGTTCAGCTCTTGCTACCATTAACAAATTTCATGTGATAATGCAAAAAACCACCTACCCATACTTAGAGAAAAGCAGTACTTAGTTCACATTCTGGCTCATATCACTCTGACTTTGTTTATACTTAGACATTCATCTGAACATGGGAAGAGCAGTTATGTTAGCCTCCAAGGTTCAGATGCTGCAGTGAATTTCTGCCATTGATCAAAGACTGTGATATTGGTCTCAGTTTATGTGTTGATTGTTATCAGCTACAGAATCACAGAATTTTATGGGTATCTAATTCACTGTAATGAGATAGGAGGCTACCAACCCAGCAGGCATTGTCTTTATGCTCATTTTAGCCACTTATTAGTTCATGGTTTGACAAGCAGTCACTTTTCCTCTAAGAAATGAAATATTTCCATATTTAATGTTTCCAGGAGAAATATGTTCTTTTCACTTACTTATTGTATCCATGTGTATAAACTCACATTATTTATTATTTGAAGAATAAGCATAGCAGAGACCTTTACTGGGGACATTTGAGCTCTTTAATTTCTGGGACACACAGGACAGTCCACAATGCAGTCATACAAATAACTGTCAAGAAGCAGTCTACAGATATATCTCACAGTATCCTTTTGTGTGTCTGTGGAATCAATGCTTCATTGTCATGGGAATCACAGATATATGGGGCTGGAAGGTATCTACAGACATAAGCTAATTCATTCCCTATCCTGACTGTACATAAAACAAACCTGACATATCGCACTTGTTCTTAAAAACCTTCAGTGAAAGAGAATCTGCAACCTGCCTCAGTGAACTATTTCAACCCTTAACTGCCCTTTCAATTGGAAACCTTGTAGCCTGAATCTCCTTTGCTGCAAATTATACTTCTTTCTTCTTGTACAAATCCCACTCAGGCCCTGAGAATAATTGATCGCCATACTCTTACTAACAAGCTCTATATATTTGAAGACCTTATCACGCTTCCCCTCAGCCTTCCCTTTCCAGACTAAACAAATCCAACTCCTTCAACCTTTCCCTGTAGGTCATGTTTTCCAAACCTCTTATCATCCCTGCTGCTCTCCTCTGGATTCTCTCTACATTGTCTGTATCTTTCCTGGAACGTGGTGACCAAAATGGGAAAAGTTATTCCAGCTGAGTTCTGAGCAATACCCAAGGAGAACAGAACATCACCTCCAATAGCTTATACACAACACTCCTGACCTCCACTTGAGCTCCAGACTTTCTTCCAACAGCAAGAAATAATTTCGTTTGTGGCCCTCTATGTTTGTTTGCTTTACATTAATATTGCCTGTTTTTTCCTCATCTAACAATTGCTCATACAACGTCACTGTGTTTAGTATTTTGCATGTCTATTAATTGCATTTCATATTCACTTTTGAATGTTTCTCCAGGGCTTGATGAATAGCTTGCATTCTGACTGAACTGCCAAAATGCTTTGCAGTTCTTGACTCATTCCATTTACTCTTTAGACATTAACCACAAATGCCAAGTATAAAAAATACAACTGTGTCCTCCATCCCACCATCAAGACTGCCAGTGAAAATCACGCTAGAACAAAGAGGCACAGGGATAGACTCCTGCAGAATCCTGTTTGAAATACTCTCCAGTCTGACAGAGAATCAGTACTAATTATTTTGTTGGGTACTGTTTTTAACCACTTGGACACACATCTTCTCATGAAATCATCCAGACCACATTTCTCTTCCTTGCTTATGAGAACAGTATGCAGAGCAGTGATGAAAGCCCTACTGAAGTCAGGATTTATCAAATCTTCTGCCTTCTACTATGCTGTTATCCAGTCATCCTGTCAAAGAAAGAAATTAGATTGATGCGATCTGTTATTGATAAATCTATGCTGGCTGTTTCTTTTCACCTTGTTATCTTCTTGGTGCTTTCAGCTGGACTGTTTAATAATTAGTTGGTGTGCTTTTCTGGCTGTGTTTAACTGGGCTGTAATTCCAAGGTTCTCTTCTGCTTTTTACAACCTGTTACTATATTTTCCCTTCTCGGTCCCCTAGAACTGCCATCATACTTGACAATATCTTGAACACAATCACTGATGGTCCAGAGATTACTTCAGATAGATTGTTACAGACCAGTGGCTGGATATCATTTGACACTGTAAACTTTAATATATGTAACTTGTGTAAATACTGGCTATTTAAGCTGATTTAATTAAGATTTTGTTGGCTTTCTTCTTAATATATTCCTGATACTGTCATACGAATATGGTATTTTCATGAAAGAAACACTGCTTTTACGGGGTTTATTTTCTGCCATGATGAAGTATATCATTATGAAAGAATATCTAGAATCTGTTTACATTTCAAAGAGGCCATGTGGTACAAGCACTAGTTGAGAAAAACTTTGACTCCCAGGAGTATGTCGATGCTCAAGTGAAGGTAGTGCTCTAAAACTGGTCAAGAGAAATAGGACTGGAACAGTAACAGGAGGAAAATAATGGAATTACTCAACTGTGAGGCTGAAAGACACCTCAGGAGATCGTGCAGTATAACCGCTTTCACAGAAAGATCACAGGGGAATAGACAAACTCCAGCAGATATTTTATACCCAGCTCTTAAAACCTCTAGTTATGTAGTTTCCATCAAAGCCCAGTATTTCACAGTTCTGTTTATTAACTTCTTTTGCTAACAACCAGTCAATTTTTTTTTTCTGCAAATTAAGGCAATTTCATCATGTATATAAATACCTGAAAGGAGGATGCAAAGAAGATGAAGCCAGGCTCCTCTCAGTGGTGCCCAGTGACAGGACAAGAGGCAATGGACACAAATTGAAACACAGTAGTGTCTGTCTGAACATAAGGAAATGAAATGGTTGTTTGTTGTATTTTTTTTTACTGTGAGGGTGACTGAGCACTGTTACGGGTTGCCCAGGGTGACTGTGGAGTCTCCATCCTTGAAGATATTAAAAAACTCTCTAGACATGGTCCTGAGGAACTGGCTCTAGGTGGCTCTGCTTGAGCAGCTGGGTTGGACCAGATAACCTCCAGAAGCCCCTACCTACCTCAACCATTCTGTGATTCTGTGATCTCATCCTTCTTCCAGAAATCAAGGAGAACATTTGAATATTTTCACATTTGTGCACAAATTAGGCTTTTGCAATTGAGTTTCTTCTAAATAAACCCAACTTCTTCAATTTTTTTCTTGTATCTGCTGTTTGCTTCTAATTGTCCATGTATTTGGATTACTAGGATAGTTTGGTATTAATTTATCTCTATTTCAGGAAGGCTTCAAACATTGTGTTACATGTCATGTTCATATGCAATGAAAATGTAATCACCACTACTGACTGAAAAATATAATCAGAATTGATCAATTATACATTGCCAAATTGGGAGGTATTTCAAATGAAACACAGCAGGAGTCTTTTACAGATATAGATTTATTCAGAAGTCCCACTCAGGAGCTTCTCCATCTCTGCCTATCTTCACATCAGCAGAGCAAATAGTGATATCATGCATCCCTGGGGTTTGCGTTCAAGCAAGGTGAGGAGTGGAGAAGATGCGCTCTCTGATAGGGAATTCACAGAAGAGTTAAACAAGTAAAAGGGGTTTTTAAAAGCAGATGTAAAAAAAAGCTTTTTTTACAGTAAATCTGATGATATGCCTATAATTAAGTCAAATAGGTTAAAGGCTTGTTATGCTAGGATTAACATATGGTAAATACATCCATTGAATTACACTGAGATTCATGTGATGATTATATATAAAATTCCATGTAATGAGATATATTTATCATCAAAAGGTCTTTGGCCTTTAAGAAAATGTTACAACAATTATCCTGTGAACGTGAAAAGTCAATAGAGGTATAAATGCATGTCTTTATGCCATTATTGTGACTGGATTAATTTCAACAAGACCAGCCCTGCTGACATTCAGCCATCAAGGGGGAAGCCTAGTGTTACTGATAGAGCCTCTCAGCATGCCCTCTTGTCTCTCCTTCTCTGCTTGGACAGCCAGAAAGAGTTTTTTTTCTCAACTCCATCTTTTTGGAACCACAAATATCAAAATGGAGTTTCACAATGAATATTATAAGATACACAATCCTAAAGCTCTTCCAAAGTCTTTTTTCTCTTGTATCTCCCAAATCTCTTAATGACAAAAGCTATATTTAACAGCTGCCACTAGACTTCATATTATGATTTGCAGTAACATATTACTATTAACCAGCAAGCTCAGCCTTGTACTCACTAGGGCAAATAAATGGTGAAGAATATTTTCTGCCATCTCTGTGAAAGTGAGATGCAAAAATGAAGATGGGGTAGGATTCATGGGTATACATGGACAAGCAGTAAAGAAATTTACCAGATACACACACAGAGGTAGCAGGCCAAGCTGCCCCTCCTGCCCCTCAGAACAGCAAAAAACACCTATAGAGGAAAATATGAAATGTTGTCTCTGCTTTTTCTACATTAAGTGTCTTTTTAATTATTTACTTCCTGTAATATAATGCTTGAGAGAGGAATATTAGCCTATAGGTTGATCCTCTGTGTTTATTCACACCATATTTTGCATAATGGCATCGAGTGAAGTCTTTTTTTTCCAACCTCTGTTGCTTAGTATTTAGACTGATCAGTCTCAGGAAGACAGTCTTTCAGTCAGCAGTACTTAATAACATGTGCGTTTGGTTGTTCTGCTGGGTTTGAACATAGAGACTGCGTTTAAGAAGACTGAAAGCAGATCTGGAGTAGATGGTCTGCCTTGGACCCCAAGAGGGCTGGCATGTTGGTTTCAAGGACAGAATCAATCAGGTGTAATTCTTATTTATGAAGCAATTTTTGTTTTAACATTTGTAACAGCAGTGTTATACCACTTGACCATTTTATATCAACAGCAATATTCAACCACAAGGTGATATAATTATAAAAATCAATAACATTGTTCTTCAGTGGACTGATTAAGCAAATACATTTTATACTTCTATTTCAGTTTGCAAAATGTTGAGAATTTGACAGAGACCTAGATGACTATTTACTCATAATTTATTTCTTTCTCTTTGTTTAGTAATGTTCTACATTGCAGAATTTTGTTTTCCACTATTGTCTTGCAAAAGCCATTGAAAGACAGGAAGAGGAAAATATGTAGACATACCAACACTACTTATCATTTCACATTCTTCCTTTTTCTCCCCAAACTGGTTTTTACATTTAATAGGATACCATGCAACTAAGAATACTGCTCTTGTCTACAAATTGCAAATTAAGTTTAGCTAAGAGCTCTGGGTTGGAAGTATAAAAGTTTACATTGTATTATATTTAAAGGCAGCTGTCTTTTGTGGAATTTTAAAATAGGCTAATTTTTATCAAAGGTTTTCCTTTCATGTCCTTTGATTACTAAGCTATATAAGTTAACCAAAAGATAACTAAGCATTAACCCGTGTTGCAGTTTTTATCTCCTTTGGCAATCCCATGAGACTTCAGCTAAGTACATTAAATGGAGCATAAATCTTTAAGTTGTTTTCATTAAGTCACATATTTAGAATACATATCCCAGTTTATTTGATCAATTGTAAAATATTAGCTGCTGCACTGAAGATTTGTGACATGGTTTGCAGCAAGTGAACAAACATTTCTGAAGAGCACTGAAAATTTTTGCTGGAATGCATGGATAAGTTACAACAATTAGGTTTTGGAACATTCATTTGTGGGTTTTTTTTCTTTATGTAACTTGCAAATGTATGCTTAAAGGCCAGTAATACCAACAGGCAAGCTTTGAAGATAATTCTAATATCGGCTTAATATTCTCGGTTTGCATTTCTGTTAATTTTCCCAGTTTTCCAATCTTTTGTTCTTTTTTTTATTTTATTTACTGGCCAGCCCTAAAACCCAAGAACACTAGCTGTAAAAGGGCAGGTGTTGGGAATAGCCATTTTAGTGTGTGGTTTGGCTTATCATAGCTTCCTCAACAACTCCATTTTCAACTCAGTAATGATGTTAAAATATGATAAAGGAGTAGTTACAATAAGTATTAATACATTAATTATGTGTGTTGGTGGGTGGTCTGAATATAAGATTTGTATTGAATAATTTATTGAAAGTTTTTGTCCTTGAAATAATATGTTGTACTTTCATATTAGTTTTTGTCTAAGACTTTCACATTGTTCTATGAGCATTAGCATCGTGTATCTCAGTACACAGCAGAAAGAGAGTTATTTTTCTATTTACAGAAAGTGAAGCTCAGGTACCGAGAAACTATACAAGTTATTCCAAGTCACAGCCAATAGCAAAGCTTAGCTTATCGCCAAAATGTATGGACTTCAGACAGAGCCTTCCACTGACATGGTCCTTCATATCCTTGTGTCTTTTGTGGCTCTTGTGTTGTAAAAGAGGACAGTTTAGCTCCTTGGCTAGATTGCTCACAGTGAAAAGAGCCTGGTTTAAGCACTATCTTATACACGAGTATCTTAAACACTCAATCAGGCCTCTGCCCAACTCATTTTACTCACAGGGGTATTCTTGTCTTATGTGAGCACCCCTGTCTGAAATCAGTACGGCAGTTCATGTAATGGAAAATTTCCTAAATGAACAAAGGATTTTGCATTGCCTTGTTAAATAAGTTGGAAAGCGTACTATTAAGATTGTGTCTAAAGCACCTTGAATTTCAAACCCTCACCACCAAGTGAAAAATTATAATGCTATTTACATGAGAAGTGTCCTTAAACTACAACCTATGTTACCGTTTCAGTATTTCTGACCAGATACGTAGGATGTGTGGATTTGTCAATACAAAACGGTATTACAGAAATGCAGACTAGCTGCAGAACTACAGGATAATTTGGCAAGAATTACATATATACTAAGCAACGTTCATTTTTAAAACATGTAGAAAATGTCATATGGACATTTTTTCATCTTTCCTTTACCACAATAATCCTGCAGTAATACTATTTAGTTTTACAAGTATTCGAAGAGAGTACATGAATGTCCAGTTTTGGTTTTAAAATTTTAACTCTATATTTGACATGACTGTTCAGTCAGCAGCTCAAATACAAACATTCTGAAATTTTAAAAATACAATAAGCCTGGTAACAGCCCTTCATATCCTTTACAAACATTGCTAAAATTTAATTCTTAGTAACAGCAGATGTGGTAGCTCCAAAGTAAAAGCATGACATCTGTATGAGTCCCAAATCTGTTTGATATAGATGGCATAGCCTCATCTTCTTTTATGATAACTGCATGATCTTCTTTACAGCACTGGGAGGTCCGCAATTCCTTGTTTAGTTGTGTATCTTTTGGTAAAGCATTTAGCTACTACTAACTCAGCAATGCAGGGTTTTAGCTATCAAATATTTTGAATCCTGGTCTGGAATTCTTTATTTTCTCAAGGACAAACAGCTAGGTAATGCTCAGCAAATGCAAGAGCACGCTTTACCCATTATAGGGATGGTTATAAAGGCTAGTTTTACTATCAGTAACACACCATTTGGGAATCAGTAACACACTGTTAAAAACTTGTGTACAAGTCTTTTGTTGGCAGTGAAATACCCCTTTTTTGTTAATATACACTGCAGTTCTGCTTATTTTAAGCATGCTATACATTAAGTAGATATGATAGGTTGGCATTCATTGACAAATTAAGTGAGTTGATTAGCAATCTGAAATCTGCATGGACCTTCATTATGTTTGTCATGAATTGTAGGCCTAAAAAGTGCTTTTCAGATAAAAGACACAAAACATGAAAGTGAAGCAAAGGCTGATAACCCTTTCTGAAGAAAGAGCTATTAGTAAGTCTCATTGCCTAGCCATCTAGTAAACACTTCAATGACTTCTGATTACTATTAACCAACAGAATGATGTTTTTCTTAGCAAAAAAAGAATTACTTGTGTTTCCCAAGCTGTGCATTTCAGTTCAGTAGAAAGAAAGCAGCTTGGCAAGCCAACTGTGCAAATGTTGGCAGTGTAAGAAAGTAAGAAATATAGGCAGATTTCACTCTGTTGAACTACCTGCTATATCCAGTGCAATTAAATTGTGAATAGAAATTTTGACGTTTGAAATGTTTATTTGGTCAGATCCAAAGCGGTCATTACATTTTTAGAATCAGAAGTTCATTAAGTCTTCTTAAATCAGCCATCAGGTGAAAATCACAGGTGTTGTTTGTACGTACTTGGCTTAGTATTTTCTGAGATAAACATGCTTTTTTTCATTGCTTAAAATATATCTAAATATATAACTAGGTGATAAATTGAGGTCCCATATAGATGAGGAGCAAGGGAGCAATTCTTTGCCAACATCCATTCCTGGGCTCCTATGGGAGCCTTGACAGCATAATTTAGGATAGCCTTAAAATTGTTTTAAATTGTATCCAATTGTCTGGAGCTCCAAGATGCTTCCATATAAGCAAAACACTACCAAACCCAGAAAAAATTCTACCTTTTTCTCATCCACAATCTTATGGGAGAAGCTGTGAAAGAGACAACTTCAGATGAAGACCTTATATCAGTGTGAGAGTTGATGGGACAATATAGTCAGAGTTCCTGAGAGAATGATAACAGAGATCAGAATCAATGTCCATGAGCATATATAAATGCATTTTAGCCCATGAAAGACAAAACTTTTAAGAAATGGTAATATGTAGCTGGAAAAACAGGCATGCTTTCAGGTGCACAACCTCTTCTTCGAGTCATTCACAAATCTTCTTTCATTTAAATTTTTGGACAATCATGGCTACAAAAGCAATATGGACACCCATGTGCCAAGGCAGTTTTGAGCATTTATTTTCAAAGGAGGCAGTCTCATCAGTGTTGTCAAAGGCAATGGTTAAAAGAAAAGAAAAATCACCAGATAGGTACAGCTTTGCTCATTTTATGAGGGGGCGGGACATGAACAACTGAAATCGTCTTCTGGTTTGTGAAGGGCACAAGAAGCCACATGAAGCCTACACATGCTGTTATTCTTTTGTTTGAGCTAGGGCCTAAGTCTGCACCCATCAAAATGATCAAAATGTTGTTACTGATTTTACTTGGATCAAAGCCACTTGACAGGGAAAATAATTCACATCACGTTATGCAGACAAAGTTTCTCTCTGTTGCGTTACAGTATGCTTAATACTCTAGCATCTAGGTACCGGTAAATGATTTATAGATATTAAAAAACCTCTTCGCGTTTCGTTACTTCAGCCATTCTGCAGTAAACCACAGCAATATAACAAAATATTTGGTATGCAGCAAAATTTTCCCCATCATTTTTGAAGGAAACGCAAGTAAAATCTTACAACATCGATAGCACAGTAGAAGTCTTTCATAAACCTGGAAAACACAGTCAGCTCAGAAGAATGCTGAACTGTGAACTTAGTTCTGTACTGTTTCCAGGTAGGTGTGAATAGTTCATCAGAAAGACAAATAGCTTTATTTATTTACTTGGTAATCAGAAGCAGAGTTAACCTTTTAAGTACTTATCTGCTATCAAAGACAGGGTTTCTAATAAACAGCTCTATTTTGACTTTTGTTGTCACTTGTTCATATTAAGGATTGTAAAATACTTCTGGTTTGTTGAATATGTAAATTATGTCTTGCGTGATCTAAGAGGTAGCTCGCAGGTCCAAGGTCCTGGGAAGAACCGCTCTAGTCTTGCATACAGGTGGGTCAGCAACAGAGTTTCTTCACAGTGAAGGCATAATCACATAGAAATTCACAAATAAAACCTTCAATGACTTTACTGTGTGTTGAGGTTAAACTGTTTTGCATAAGTGTGGAAATGAATTATCTATTCATTTTAGATCCATTGTGTCCTTATTCAGCATGACTCTTAAAGAAAGGCCGAAGAAACCCTGCATAACACCAGTGGAGCTTTCAAATGCTTCAAAGAGCACAGTATCAATTGAAATATCATCAGGCGTGCTAACACATAACTGTCAGGTGAGCCTGATGGGCTGTTATTACCACTGTCATGACTATTATTGCTATTATAATTATTTGATCTAATTCTAGGATAAGCCAGGACCCCACTTCTGTATGTGGTATATAAACACAGAAGGTCCCTGCAGCAAAGGCTTATGAAGTACAAACTTAGTAAAGTCTTCCCTGGTTCTGTGTCAGTTAACATATGAACCCTAGCAATAGTCAAGTATGCAGGAAAGGAAGAAAAGAGAGACTGACTGTCTATATTAATCAGTGATGTCAGGTATATATATTTACTGTAGTTAGGATACACTACATTTGATGCATTTAAGTTTTGTTTGTGACTAAACAATGCAAACATAAGCAATTCTTACCCATTCAAATCAACTTTCTCTAGTCAGTTCTGAGCATCAGAGAAAATCTTCATGTCCTTTTCAGCCTTTGGTATGCAACAAGGGGCCAAGCATTTCAGCTTGAGCAATTTTGATTCCCCTTTACACTCCCAATGTCCTTCAAATGCTGGGGCCTGTGGCCATAGGCTTAATGAAACTCAGATACTAGATCTAAATGCTGATAGTTTTGATTAATAAATTTGAATTACTAAGTACTTCAGGAGGGAGTAAAGCTTTCATGTAAAGGGACAGATTTTTATGGAAAGTGAATTACTGACGAAAGATGAATGAAGTCCAGAAGAGCAGGACAAAATTCATGTTCTGTTTCCTACTGAATCTTGAGTTTTGTGGGAAAGGGATCCTTTAGCTATGTTAAATACTGAAGTCATATTAGAAACCCCCCATTCTATTTTTTCCTTCTAGTATGATGTTTCAGAAACCAAAACTGTGTCATATGGGAAAATCCAAAATGCTTAAATTTCCGTAGTACATTTTTTTCTTACTCTGCAAAAGTTGTTCTGCTTTCATTTATAGGCAGGTTTCTTTCTTAACAAGACCTTTGAGATTATTGATAGCTTATATTTGGATAATATAACATAACATAATATATTATAATATAATACAATGCTAATATTAAAACATGCAATATTTAAAAACAAAACTAGGATACAACCTCTTTTTAACAATACTTTTAGAGGTTTCAGTAAGAGGATAATGAAATGATCTTAAATGATCTGCAGAGTCCTTTTGGAAAATAATAGCTTTTTCACATTTCTGTAATCTTTTTTTTTAAGATATGGATACTGATTGTGCATGATGATTCATAGTCTCTCTTCTATATCTTAGTTTTCCTTTCCTTTTTCTCCCCTTCACATATACTCAGCTCAGCTTAACTAGTACTGTTTTGTGTCTCTCTCCACTTTATGATATGATGAATGCAGCCATTCTTCTCTCCCCATCATTACAGCTGCTCTTTGATCCAGTAGAGCTAATTTATATTTACCATCTATCATCTACCATCAAAACTTTATTGGAAAAGAGGTGCACCTGGACTGAATGAATTTCTTTTGATGGAGTTTGAGACTATTTTAGGACTTGTGATTAGGACACATTCATCCTCTTAATGGAACACAACAGAGCCATCTTCAAATTTGTGCCAGCAAGCACTTGGTTTGTTTCAGCACGTCATGGATATTTCAGAGTTCATCCAATGTTAGACTTGGCTGCACTCATTTGTCAGTGATTTGATCAGAATGGTTATCTTCCTTGGTAAATTCTGCTGTGTTTTGTACACATACAAATTGTATTTATATTTGTAACACAATCCTAATCATGGGGGTTGCACTAGATGACCTTCAAAGGTCCCTTACAACTCAAACTATTCTATGATTCTACAAGTCATTATAAAACCATAAGGATGTATCTACCCAACAGACTGTAGAAAAGCTGAATGTATTAGATAATTATGATCTCTGCTCTTCCATAGCTGAATTGTTACAAATACCTGAGCTTGTTGGTTTTATCCTATTTAGATATGTCTTCATTGCACATTAAGACAATAGACAACATACGTTTAATACTCTGAGATTATAGATGTCAGTTAAAATGAATGTACACACCTTATACCTGTATACAGCCATCAAAAAATCTATCATGAATTTTATTTAGACAATTCATTCATAAGCGACTCTTTTACCACAAATGGTGCTATTATGCTAACAATTGAAAATTTTGCAAATAAGAAAATTGGATAATTTCTTTTATATCAAATGGTTAGATGCAGCTGTGAAGTGTGGGTTACACTGTCAATTCCCCTTTATGTGATTTGAAATATGTGTTGCAGTAAGGGTACTGGTGGCAAATATCTACACACTACTGATATAACTTATTCTTAGAGGGGTCAGCTCTAGTTTAAGACACTTAAATTCAGGACTGTACAGGCAGATTGCCCACATAGGCACTAAGTGCCTAAACTTTCGTTGTAGCTACTGAGGATTTAATTAATAGAGCCCGAAGAGTGATTTAGCTCATCTAAAGCAGAGATCTACTGTGTGTTCAGTAAATGAATATTTAAGCATGGCTGACTCCACGGAGCTTGCTTCAGTTGCCCTTAGACAGCTAACTAGGAGTGTTTGAGATGCTCCAAGGTATCTCAGACATGTGCAAAAGCTTGGAAATATGGGACAGGGCCTAAAGGAGACCAAAGACCTTCTGGAGTGGCAGCAGGAGGACAGTGGGACATTGTAGGGCAGCTCAAAGGGCACGAGGCTATCCAGAGCAGTATGCTGAACTGCACTGACTCAGATACCTAGCACAGAGGTTTATGTGTAGATACTTAAATTGCATTGTTTTAACCTCACACTGAAACTGACCCCAAACTTTTTTTTTTTTTTTTAATAAACTGTTATGTGTTGTTACGTTTTTCTAGGAAAAAATGGAGCAGCCACATATTCCAGCTCCTGGGAATTCATCACACTGTCCCCAGGCAAAGGACACAGAAGCTGTCTCTCAGTGATGGGACTTAACTAGGGAAACCTGTCTCTTCTCTGAGATGTCTACATCAGCCGGGGAAGTCCCTTGGTTCAGGGAAGCCCCTTGTCTCAAAGCTGGAAGGATAGAAGTCTAGAAAGTCACAATTCAAACTGGGTCCTGCAAAGCTTCCAGTCTCCTGGCTGTGACAGATATCCAAGCTTCATCACAAGCAGGTGGTGTAGCCACCTCTGAGTGTCAGTCAGCTGGAGGGAACCTGAAAGATCTCCAGTCCATGTGGTCAAGGTAGTCCAAGGTGGTACTGTCCCAGAGTCACTGAATCTGGCAGATTAGTGTGCCCTAACAGCCTGCTCCAGCCTACTGAAATTCTTTTTCTATACTGATGAGAACATGTCGAATTCAGCATACTTCTGCAAAGCATTTAGATAGGAAAAAAAATATTAAGAATTTCTTAGGTTAAGAGGCTGTAGCAATTCTCTCTTAACATCTTCCAGTGAAGTGTGCTTGCTCCACGTCACATGATGGAGGAGTGGCAGTACAATCATACATTAGAGCTGAGTTTCACCTCATGATATATGTGAGGAAAATATCTAAACTGATGATTTGGGAGATTCTCTGAGGAGGAAACAAAAGACTTCAGGTGGAAAATACCTGCCAAAGTAATACTTGTAGTTCAAATTTGGTGCTAGAAGGCTGAAATGGAGAGCTAAGAGCCACTAACAGGGTCAGTGATGGATTTACTCTGTGTAGGAGAAAGTGCAAAGGGACACGTACTCCTCCCTCCCCATTCAGATCCTATTAGCATGACCTGTTCTAGTTGAGGAAATGGTCCCATGGTGTCTCTGCAGTCTGCTACCCACCCTGTCCCCATCACAGCTGCATCTAGTCACCAGCTCACCATAAGACTGACAGCTTGTTCGCTGATAATGACCCACACTTCATAACTCTTTTTTTTTCAGTCCTCTGTGATAGATCGGCAGTTCCAGCAAACCTGTGCGAGGCAGTGACAGAAATGCAAGAAGAGACATTATTAAAAGAAACATAGCAGACTCTGAACACCCAGGCAGAGTCAAGGCGTCCATACTTTGTCATGTTAGACTATGATAGTAACACAGAATGCCGCACTTAAGTGTTGATATAATCTTTTTCTATATTTGATTTAGAATAAAACCAACAGTTGCTACAATAATCAGGGTCTATTGGCCTTGGTCAAGTGAGAGGGTTACAATCATTTATTAACTTAATCCTTTTCATGTGTTTCAAGCTAGAAAATAAACACCTATTTCTAAGCATTGTATCTATCTGTTCAACTTTTATTGTAGCCAGAGCATTGGCGTTAATTAAATGCTGTGTGGGATTTTAATCCCTATCATTTGCCAGGATGCACACAGGAAGACAGCACCTTAAACAATGCATCGCATCAGAGAAATCTATTTAATCGTTTGCTTTATTATTCTGGGAGTGTAAAACTTCTTCTTATGGTATTGTGATGCTCTGTATTCACAGTCCCCTGATAGCACAGATGTAAAACAGTTAAAGCATTAGCAACCTCAAGTTTGAAAAACCCTGAGACTAGTTTAAAAATAACAAGGTTTTTGAAAGAATACAGCTTAGCATTTTTCCCCCATTTGTGATCTTTTCTTTCTGAGCTTTTTGGTTTCAGTTGGGTGCATTTCAAGATTTCCTTAGCCTCTGCATGGTCTGAGAACTCCTTTTTAATGAATGTATTTCTGTTATTTCTTGATTCCAAGAACTGAGGCTTTTAGGGGGAAAAAAAAACAACCACCAACAAAAACCCCAAGCAAAACAACACAATAAAACAATCATGGAGTGTGACAGAATTCTGACTTAGTCAGGCCTTTGAGGGGCACCTGCCTGCGTTTGATACAGTGGAAGTGATGACCCCCACCCAAAACAAAGATTTTCAACTCAAAATTCCAGGTTTTGTTGTAATCTAAACTAAGATAATTAACAAATTCTTGTAGAGAGAAAAAGCAAAGTGATTACGTCAGAGTGCACGGAAGTAACAAGGATGGAAGAATTCCCTTTTCTGCAACCATCTGAGCCCTCCCAGGTCTGTCTTTGCTTCCCCGCTTGATTCAGGCCACTCAGAAACTATCACCTGGATTGCACCAGTTTTGCGCACTCCTCTTTAGTCCCCGGGCTCTTTCTTCTTTCATCACCTCAAAACCCTAGCTATGCGTTTCTCCCTTGCGCTTCCCAGCATCCCTTCTTAAGCTGCAGTCTCCCAAATCCTCACCGTGACTCCCTGTGGTTTTCATTCTCACCCAGACGATTTCAGAAGCAGCTTCTCCCAAAGCCCCTCAGCTGCTGAAACAAGGCAATGTTCCCTCCATCCAGGACTCTCCCCTGACTCAGTCGCTCTCCTGTAACCCAGGAACAAATACAGCAGACACTGATCCATTACCCCAGTGTTTTGCAAGATTAATTTTACCAGAAAATGAAGCTGGCAATATATAACCTGCATATGTCCTTTATAACCTACTGCGTTAACTTTTAAGTTGGACATGTGTGTTTCCGCAGCCTCGGTCCTGATTTCAAGTAAATTGCTATGTTTTGTTTGTTTATGCAAATATATATATCACTCTTGTGTGCTTTACATGGCGCATTTTCACTTGCATCTAACCATGCATCTAACTATATGATGTCTGCCAAATTCACCAGTAGGGCAGTTTAAGGCTCTGCATGCACAACCTGAATGATAGCATTAGATATATATATACCCACAAAGCAAAAGACGTTTTAGTGTTAGAATGTCATTTTACAGTCATGTTCACTCTTGCAGTAATCAAACATATTTACCAGTTTATTATGTAAGTTAAATATATTCTGCCATTGTGTTTCTCTCAGAAATCCAAAGCAGATAGCAATTGACTTTCTGTAACAAACATGACAATATATGAACAGTTCTCATTCACTTGATTAGGTCTTAGATACTGATTGATAAATGGCTAATAAATGGTACTAATTGTCTACCAGATGTGCTAATAAATGATTTATCAATGGTTATGAGTAGTTTTAAAACCTAATGAGTAACTGAAGTTTTTATGTTCATCACTCACAACTCCTTTAATACAGATTCTGAGAATCGTCTATGACATACCATACGTGCTTACACCATCAACTTATTTTTCATTTTAAATGAAAATGCCATATAAAGTTTCATCCAAAATAAAGCTTAAAGATATTATCTCATCCTTCTCTAAAAACATAATCATCCAAATACAAGTATAAATTAGACACAAATCTACTTACTAGCAGATGGGGCTGTTATATCCTGATACATTGTCTATGCAAGTAGTGTAGGGTCTTGGAAGTAAATCCTTGGTAGGAGTTTCAAAGTGAAGAGTGTAATCCAAATATAAGCCAATAAACTTTGTAAAGAATAAGCCTTTGAAACTCAGGACAAGAAAACTCTCTCACTTCAGGAGAGATGTTTTTCTTTCTGTAGCTAAGCAATCACTTAGCTGATATTTGAATCTTAACTTATGTTTCCTGAAGTTGTTCTTTGATCCAATACTGCTCAGTCAAAATCCACTATTGTAAGTTTATATATGGGATAGAAAAGTGACCTCAGAATGTCACACCATGTGTTTCTCATGAGCTGTTAGCATGCTATTCCCTCGTGATTAGAAACAGCAAGATTCCCCTGTGTTGAATGATCTGGTGATATCATGTGACTTGCATTTCTCTGGATCTTTGGCTACTTCAGCAATACAAAGCAGCACAGATTTTTTTTTTTTTTTTTTCAAACAAATGTAAAATTTCTATATCATCAGAATAATGGAATTTTGTGTAAGCATGAGGACAATAGCTGATTCAGACTGTTGTTCTGGGACAAGAACTGGATATTTAGCTAGTAGGTATTTATCTGGAAAAGTCTGTTTGCTGGAGACTAGCTAAATGGTACTGCAAAGCACAATGCACCTTTGAAAGACTGGCTCTATGTCAAAATTAAAACATAGGCCTATGATCCATGAAGCAAACTTTGCTTTCATACAGTGCTGTCTATTTAAATACAGTGGCAGCAAGCTCAGTAGAAGAGCGCACTCCACAGACATGCAAACGTGGCAGTGTGTGCCGCTTACAGCTCGTTGTACAATGGCCATCTGCAACCGAGAAGCAGGAGTGATCAAGAGGTAAAACAGGGCTGGAAAGAAAATGAAGCAAGACGGATGGTGAGGACCAGCCAAGAAAGGCTGGTTTTGGGGGTGTGAGGCATCTTCAGATAAATCCCAGCACTTCAGGCATTAGGGCTCTAGGTGAATTGGCATCCAAGAGAGGGATGAAGGTGAGGGAAGGTGGGTTGCAGGTGTTCTGCTAGTTACAGAGCAGAACTGTAGCCTCAAAGGAAGCTGCCTTTTCTCTGAAGGAAGAAAAGTGCAGCGATTATGTCTATTCCTATAAACTGTGGGGAATGAGATTATACGGGGGTGGAGTGGAAGGAGGAATAGAATGAAGAGATGGGTGAAAGCCTTAGGGTTCCCACACACACACCAGCTAATCTCCCGAGACCACATGTCTTGGAAGAGGAAGAGCTCATGCTAAGATGCCTGGGGCTCTTCCACTGCTGAGCTGCACACTCTTCCTGCTGTGACAATACCTCCTTTGGAGGAAATGCTAGGGGGAAGGAGGAAAGGATGAAACTTGGAGCTTTCTGAGTTTATCACCAAATATTTACCCTGGACATACTCCGGATGCAAGTGTCCAGTGTTAGTCTGTAAATAAGAATGGAAAAGCAGTGACTACAGTTTCAAGCCCCATAGAAAAAAACCTTTATTTGGAATTGACTTTGTGAGTTTATTTGGAAGAGCTGTCTCTTTCCTTCTTCTGCTCTGTCTTGAATCAGAAGGTGCAATACAGTAAGCGCTCGGTGAATATAGTTGTTTCTGGGTTTCTTACTTAGCTCTGAGCACCTCAGAAAAGTTCAGGAATGACTTTCCATCAGGCATTTTTAAATTGTTTTTAATTTATCTAAAAACAGGCTAAAGAGTTTAATTAACAGGCTCAGAGTAATAGTTATACCATTTTTCCTCTGCTATCAGCTTTCACTTTTATTTACGATGGGAGTCCCCCTTGTATCTCCTTTCCCACAGGGCCCACTATCACTAATATTTCTGTGATCTGTGAATAAACCAAAATTTAAAGTTAGTACTTACAATCAATGCAAATTAATGATTTCTTAAAAAAAATATTTCAATCAGGAAAAGCAGCTTTGTAGTTGAAAATCCCATGCTGGCCTTAGAGTGGGAGTTTTTCCAGCCTCTGCTTAAATCCAAAAAAATACTGCAATCTTCTGGCACAGGCTCACTGTAATGCTTTAAAAACAATTTAGCAACTGTCATTGCTGTAATTACAGTAACTAATTACCATCCTTAGCAAACAAATAGCTTAACATAATACGCAAGCCGAATCAATTTTGAAGAAATGCAAATTCCGAAAGCGAAAAAGGGCATTTTGGCAAACCTGAAAGAGAAGCGGGAAAATAATACACTTTGTTTTATCTGCACATAATTCCCAGGGAATATCATATCATAAATATTTGCATTCAGTTCTTATCAGGACATTTGCATTTGCTTCTTATCAGTCTGCAGGCCGGACTCTGCCAGATAGAGAGTAGAGCTCCACACCATGCACATATTTCTAATGAATCACGTCTCAGGCCGAGAGAATATTTTGGCTGGAACTTTATCACTGAGATGAAGAGGTCATTTACTCTCAGAGTCGGTTCATCTTAGAATTGTCTTGAGATTTAGATGTGATTCAACCAACATTTTTTAAAACAAAAAAACAAACCAACTTTGCATTCTGTTCATTTCTGTAGTACTTATTAAGTCTGATTGTCTGAGAAGTAATTCCACCCCTCAAAATCAAAATCATATGTAAACAGGTTTGATTCATATTTATGTCCCACACTCCACAACAAACAATGCCGCACATTTTCCAGTGTACAGAAAAAGAATAAAGCAATAACAGACTAAAAATAAAGACTAAGAATGAAACAAGCTGCACTTAACCATTATCTTGAAATTTAATGCCAAATCCTTTTGTAGTACTTCAGAAATACCTTTGATTAGTGGCAGTTTTCTCAGTAATGAGAGGAAATATTTATGATGAGAAAACAGTCTCTCTAATGAGCCATCAGATTTCTTTAGCAGTTTCCCCAGAAATTTTTTTTCATCTTATTATTATAAAAAGTGCATCTCACCTGTAAGAAAAACAAGTAGAAAATGTCATAAATCTGAAAGTTGCATATATTTTCCTGTTGCTAGCTCAGACACAAAAACAAAGGGAACATTCACCAAAAGCATTGAATCAACTCCATTCTGCATTCTGCGTTTTGCATGCATTCAAGGAGGTTTTGTTTGTTTTTACTTGGAACACAAGTGTGATCCCAGAAATACATTCTCCGATGGCAAAAAAGTCACTCATGACCTGCTGTACTTAAGTATAAAACTGATAACTATTACATGCCATCTGGGAAAAGGCAGATTTTCCACATTAATTCAATGGTATAGCATTTCTAAATATTTTAATTGAACTGAGTAATTATTTTCTGTGCCTTTGGTTCACTGCCATCCGCCTTTTTTTGTTTTTCTATCTAAATACATTTTTTATTCTTGTATTCCAATTCAGCATTTAAAACAACTTTTGTCCCAAACAGTGTATTTTAAAGCCATGCAAATTACCACTTTCAAGTTCCTGAGCTAGTGCAACAGCCAGATCCTCACCTGATGCAAGTTGGTATTGTTCAGTGCAGTGTTGCTTTTTACACCAGCTGACTATTTGGCACTATTTGTTTTTTATGTAACTTCTGGGAAGTTAAATCTTGACTAGTGATCGATCTACTATGTGGTGTGTGATTTCTTTTATGTGTTGCAACATAGCAAACAAATTTGTCTCCTGGTCACTTGGAGCAGTGCAAAACCATTTTAAAATAAATCTATTTTTTTCTATGTAATGATCACTTAAAGTTAGTTTCACCTGATGCCCAAGTATTCCACTTTGATTTATTTGTTGAAACACACTGTGCAGTTCCTAGTTCATTATTATTCAAATGACTGATACAGCTCATTTGGACCAAGGAAAACATTGCATCAGTGGTGTCAGTATTATCTGAAAACAGTTTCTGAAGCCATACTGCTCTTGCCAAACTTCGGATATTTCTGATAACATACTGTGACCATTATAGATTGAATGCTGTCCTGCCCTTTCCTGATGCAATACTTGAACGCATTATTGCAGTGCTATACGCACAGGGAAGGATACTTGACTGCCATTCAGCTTTAATGAAGAAGAGTGAATATGTGCAGCACATATGCAGGAAGAATTGATGGAGATCTATAGTTACAGAAATCACCCAGTCATTGTTTCTATAAAAGAGTTAGCATCACCTTGAATCATCAGAAATTGGTGGAAAAACTTCAGCAGCAGAGACACGACATATGCAAGACCTCTTGGAGACGTCCTTTGGAATAAGTACATATCTGAGCTCCTGAACATTTCCCCCACATATAAAATGTGTAGGAAGAGGGGAAAAAAAACAACCAGGATTGTCTCTCTCTAATATATTTCTATGAAATCAAATGTGATTTCACTGAAAACTAAAATTTGGTATTTGCTGTAAAAGTAGAACAGTTAACCTCTTGTTTCTGTGCTACTGAACATATACCACTGCAGTCAGTGCTAATTTAGTTATTTTACCTCACTGGGAGCAGTTTCATCCTTATCCATGGCCTTTTTCTCCTTGTCTCTCATTTTAAATTACATTTATATTAAACTAGGACTAACAGTGTAGTGCAAAAGCCATTTTGAACATGCAGTTGAATTCTGTAACTCATCTGGTCTAGAAATCGTCTCTATGGTTCATGTTTTATCATTTGTTTTTAGCTTTTTCTTTGAGGTGGGAAGGGCTTACAGTTAAGAGCCCATTATCAGAGTGAAGGATGCAGGAAATCCAAAATATTTATGTTTGTTCATGGCACATGGACAAGAAACAGTGCTCAGGAAAAGGGTTTCTGATTAAGTGATTGAAAACACTCTGGTGTATGTTAATGGCTTCTTCTGTCCAACAGATAACATCATCTTTAGCCTTATCATTGTTCTTGAACTTATTTTAAACATTCTCCTGTGCTCTTCCAATTATATACTATGCTCTTTTGGCATCCCGTCTCTTCACTGCAAATCATCTCATTTGTTTGCTTTCTAATTTTTTTGCCAGCAGGTTGGGTGTAAAAAGAAGCATTTAACAGATACTCAAAGTGAAAAAATACTTTCCTGAGTGAAATTAATTTACATGGAATTAAACCATACACTTACAGAAAAAGAAAAATTGGTTTTAAAAAGAATAACCCTTGAATTTTAATACCTTGATATCATTCTGGCTGCACAAGCACTGTGAAAAGATAAAGATGAAGGAAGATCTGATCATTATTTAAATGTATGCAGAAGACTTCCAATAAGATAAAATTAGGTAAGATCATGGTAGATCACAATTTTTAAAATACTGAATATGTCCTCATCTTTTCCACTCGAAGAATCTGTCCAGGATAAGACACTATGAAGGCTTTTGTAACAATCATAGTACCACTAATAGTAACTTATAAGACACCTTTCATTGTGCAGGATCCCAAAGAGGTTAAAGAACTGTGTCTGCTGCTTCTTCATTAAATTATTACTGCTTCTCATAAAAGAGCTGTCTATATCAGAGGTACATTGTTATTTAGATATACGCTGTCTGTATCAGTAAGTCGGGAAGATGGCTGATCCAGAAATTAGTACATAACTGCAGGCCTGGATTTGACCTCCTAGGCTATTGTTGGGGGTGCAGCAGATGAACAAAATAAAACACGACTTCTCTGGTGAGAGAGAGAGGGAGGGAGGAGACAAGGAGGGAGGGAGAGCACAGAACAGGGAGGACTGCTTTCCAAGACCTGATTCAAGATTTATTTCTATATTTTGGTTAGTTTTAAATACAGAAATGGTTCTTAAGCAGTGTCTACAATTCAACCCCACCTTTCCCATGCCAACCAGGCTACTCTCCTGGTCAGTAGGAAACATGTTTAAATCCCTTCAGAGTGAGCTGGGCATTGAAAGAAGTCTGATATTTTCTTGTTTGAGAGACTAATCACCATGATATTTTACAAAAGGTAGGTTGCACCCATAGAGGCTATAGTAGTTTAAAAGAAAAGGTGGGATGAGCTATAGGAAAGGAAGAGAGCCAGGCTGTGCACCCCAGGTGCAGGAGCTCTGAGTGAGGGAAGGGCCAGCAGGGTATGAAGCACCCACGCTTTGTCCACACTTCTTGTTGACTGGTTTTGCTGAGGTGTCTAAGATATAGATCCTATTTACTGGCATTTATCAACTGTAAGCAAGTAAAAGTTCCTAGAAGGGACTTACACTGTCTTTGTGTACATGAAAAAAATCTGAGTCAAGATCTGTATTTCACATCTCTGTATCTCCAGTTTCTAAAATGAGAATAGGAGACTTCCTTCAGATGTTTATTCTCTTCGGGTGCAGGGGGGAAAGTGGATCAAAATTTGCAAGGTGGTCAGTATTAGATATGTACTAGTATTTCTTTATATAGAAATTAATTGAAGCTGATCAGATTTTTAAAAGACCCAAATAATTGAATGTATTTTTTGATACATATTACCGCTGTTTATTAAGTTCTTTATTCATGCACGTATAGTATCCAACTACACATAAAATTACTCTAACACCTCATAAAACTACTTGTTGGACACATTATTTGATGAAAAATGGTAAAATTTCTCAGATAATGAATTCCTTAAGTACTATTCACCCAGCTATAATACAGATAAGAGATTTTTACTAAAACACAAAGCACTTTAGGTTCCCTTTGAATTGAAGGACCTACATAAATATTGTGTTCTATGTATAGAAGGGTATACATCAGTCTAGGTCTATTGATATTACAGCAGCTATACCCACTTCTACTGATACGAATCCAACCCAGGTTATAAGCATTGCATAGTACATGTTGGCTTTTTCTTATATTAACGAACATACCATGTGCTTGCCCATTTATCTATTTTTATGTCTTTGTCTAACTTTGTATGGGATACATACGTGAAAGTCTTCATGCATCACTGAAACCCTGGCATCCATTGAGGTGAAAGGCAATTTCTGTTTAACAGGAGACAGAAACATAAAACAAATGTTTAGGACAGGAAGTGAAGGAGAACTAATCCAGCTGAAACTCCAGGGGATTCCAAGCAGACAGAATAATATTTGCAGATGTGATTAAATTATTTGTTATGAATGATTTTTTTCCCATGAATTTAGGACTTTTCTTTTTCTGTATCTTGTGGTTGTTGCTGTAACATAAACTGTATCATAAACTGAACATAATGTAGATATATTTTAGTCACAACTATTTGCTTTTGACTTTCTCAGAAAGTTATTACAATTTATATATTGAATATGATTGGGGCCAATCATATTTAATACTTGTTACCCATAGGGCGTAACTGATCATCTAAACCTTCTATTATTGCTCTGGATTCCTGATGGAAACCCCCTACCCCCAAAAAGGAATGCCAAAGGATGAAGGGTGAATGCCAAAGCACTAGTATAAATATTCATGCTGAAATTACTCCTTGTCTTGGGAATCATGGACATTACTCCTTGTCTTGGGAATCATGGACATTACGAATGAAGTGGCAGTTTTCAGCATAGTCTAAAACAGATTTAGCTATACTGGCAGAAATAAAGAGCTGAACAATGGTAATAGCTTTTTTTTAAAAAAACTAGTCAGATAGCACTTGTATTCATTCTTCCAACCACAGGAATTTTCCAAAATTTCCCGGAATTCTCTCTTCATTCTCACCCAGAACTGCGCTGCTGGTAAGGTGATGCAGGTGAGTACAGGCACCGTAACAGAAGGATGCCTCAGAGCCATTAATTTAACCTTGCCTCTGTCTATCGCACAGTAGACGTTTAAGGGAGTTTATTGGAAGGGTTGCTGGGCTACTTGACAGCTTAGTTTTGGATGTCCTTGCCTGCATGGGCACAAGGCCACCCTGGAAATTGCAGCTTACTGGTTTTAAGTCCCATTTGGACTTTATTCCTTTCGGTCAGCAGTCAGTGTTGCGACAAACTAAATGTTCATCTAAAATTCCCAATTCTTTCTCCTTTCACCAAAGCACTCTGGTGCTGTGAGGAGGTGACAGGGAGGGAAGAAGGTCCTGGGTCTGTGGCAGCTCAGTGAGACAGGAATGCTCCTCCTGGACCCACAGCAAGCGCTTGCTCCCACCCACCACCTTGGGAAACACTGCTCATCGGCTGCAAGCACAAAGACAAAGGGGCTGGAAGGAGTGCAATGGCCAGGGCACAGGCATGTGGGCTGGCAGGCTGCCCATTTGCCCAGGAGCAGGTTATGTGGCCAGGGTCACCCCTCTGTCTTCTCCTGGGCCGCTTCTCATCAGCCCTTCCCACCACTGGGCAGCAGACCTGCCACATGCTTCTTGGTGTATGGCCACAGATAAAAGAGAAAAATAGCTTGCCGGTAGAGAAAATCACTGCAAGAGATGGTAATGACCACTGTGGAAAAGTTTCTGGACCTGACAGGTTTTCAAACTTATATTTAAGAACCTGTTCTATACCCCAGTTCATGTCCTAAACCTTCAATATTAACTGTTCTTTTTGATGCAGTCTAGAACAAAGAGAGGAAAAATAGGGTCTCTTTGCATTGGGAAAACACACCAATTGAAATATCATCGGCAGTAAGTCCACTCTACAGACGCTAATTGATATTGCCTGAATAAGTGGAAGTGCCTGTCAGAAAAGCCTTTTAAACTGCTGACTTGTTTTCCTATCCAGTATACTTAAAATTGGCATGATGTTAGCTTTCCTCTTAGAAACTCTCGTATTTTGATTTATGAATGTTTTCAAATTTTTAAGATTCTCAAAAACGTTGTTTCACCTGTAAGTAGAGAGATAGCTTGTTTGGCTAACTGCCTTGAATGAGTGTGTGCCAGGTAATGAATAATGCCATGTTCAATATTCTAAATTTGTGTTCCAAATTCTGAATTCCGAATGAGCTGCATGGAAGTATACTGATAAGTGACTGATTTTTACTGCAAGGATTGTCTTATTTTAAACTTTAAATTTAGTTGCCTTACTTTACTCAAAGGATTTTTGAGTGGAATGGGATTTAAAGTGATAGTCAATAATATTCGTACATCTTTCTAAGTCTTGGAACATGCCAAACTGAATAAAAGAGGGATAAATCAGTGCAATATACTTCTGCAAAATAAAAGGACCAAATTCATCCCTGGGTATATCTACCAAGAGTTAAGCCAAGAACAAATTTTACCCAAGTACCAAAGTACAAAATTTGTTGAGATAATCTCCTGAGACCAGTCAGTCTTTATAAATAAACACTATATTTTAATTCCAGCACTCCTCTTAATTACGTTATATAACAAAACTNGAAAGTGTTTACCAGGGATGGGCTCTGAGATACTGTACTATTTTCCAGTCTGGAATATAAGAAAAAATTGTGTTTGTTTCTCATTTACATAACCTTATGATAACTGCTGACTATTTAACAAGCATTTTTGAAAACTGAGGTTAATAAAATCAATGTTGACAAAGACACAAATGAATTAAGTCTTTTATTAGAAATTTAAAATGAACATGAACTAAATGTTATTTGAATATATGAATAAGGTCATCACTATGTAAAGAAATGTGAGATAAAGACAGAGATAGTTTACATATTTTGTTGCTGCACATTCTATAGAGATTATGTATTGTTCTAAGTTCTCTTTTCCTCTTTAATTAACACTTCCAGAGCATAACTAGTGTCATATTTACAAACTAATAAAATGGTGCAACTAATAAGCAAAAAAACATCAAAAGTCCATTACAATTATCACAATATATTTTGCTCAGCGTAATAACATGGAACTGATAATCATTATTTAAGTGCAATTAAGTAGCTGCCTTAACACCAATAAAATGCAAAATAAAAACCATCTTGGATATCAAGAAAGGCATAGCAGCAAGATTGCATTTAGTCTGTCAAATATATACAGTGCTGTAGCTGTGCAAATTATTGACTGCATTAGCTACTGCTGCATGTTGTGATTGCTCTTGACTTTTTTGAACAAACCCTTCATGTAATCCTGGTTTATTAGTAAATTATGATTTACAGAGACTTGCTAGACCTTTGTTTCTCCTGGTGGTGTTTTAGTCCATCTTGTCAGGATACTCTCCATCAGCAGAGTGCTCTCTGGAGGAGTGTATTTGCTGACTCTTAACATAAAAAAAATGGCCATCATCTTGAACAACTCATAAGCCTCAATGTTTTTTGGCTGAACCCTGTGTGAATTCATTTACACCTCCATAGTTTACATGAGGAATGTTTCTACTTCAGTACAGTAGAACACGTGTTTTGCACAGTCAGTCATAAAGGGCAACAAAATGTGCAAGAACACAATCACAGACAGACCAGATTTAGTTTACCAGAAAAATAGTTAATATCTGTAGAAAGCTATTACTGAAATTTTAAAAAGTAAATTTGCTACAGATTTTAGGGGCATAGGCATGGAACTATTTGAATGCCATATACATCCGTCACAACAATTTCACAGCAAGATGTAGAGAGCAGAAGGATTTCTAAAAGTCATTTGGTCACCAGTGATCCTGTCTCAAGACCAAAGTCAGAGATTAATTAGTAAAATTAGTGCCAGAATACCATAGTCTGCAGTAAGAGATATAATCCCTTTTCATAATGCATAGTGAAACTGGGTCCTGGGCAGACAATGGATCTTCTCCTGTCATAAATTAATATTCACTGCAAACAGGTGAATTTAAATATGTCTTAGTATTGATACCCTGTTACAAAAGGGCATGTATCTTGAAACATATAAGACAGAACTTGGGCATGTCGATGTTTTTTTCTCAAAATATGTTCCAATTGAAATCTACACGAGATTATTGATAACTTTTTATTTCTTGTCTTCTGTGTTATTTTTTGCCTAAAAAGGGATAGACTTCTGAGGTTTCTTCTTTAGGGGCCTTCCTGTGTAAGTTAAAGCTATCTCATATATGTGAGGAGTTCTTCGGGTGCTTCTATCATGTTAAAAAAAAAATCCAAAATGCTTTTTTTGAAACTTCTTATATTTTTTTTCACTTCCCCAATTGGCATAATGCTTTCTAATGGCATTTAATGTTAAAAACTTTGGCTTTCTTTTCTTATCTGTTTTCTTATCTCTGTTTCCTTATCTCTCTTTCCTTGTTTTTCATTACCCTTATGTTATTCATCAAGATAAACGGGGGCCCAGGACCGTCTTTCTCTTTCCCAAAAGATTCTTTGTACACTCCATCTTTGTAGGAGAATTTCCTTTTTTAGTTCTTGACCTTTAAGAGGAGCTTGTGCCAAGATGGGCTCTGTACATTATCTGAATCCTGCTAAATATGTTTGAAGTTCAGCCCTATGTTAACGATGTCCACAGAAGTCTTGGCATCATCTTCAAAGACACATAGGGCCATTATTTTAAAGGTATTTAGGCACCTAAGCATGTTTTTATCTGTATTTTTAGGTGCCTAAGCATGGATTTATCTGCTGTGTTAGCTGATTAAAAAAATGTGTTTATATGCAGTTTTAAAAATCTGGCCATAAATTCTCAGGTAACTGAAGAAATGTTCAACCAGAAACAGAAAAGGTTCCAGAGGGGAATACATCACTGTATGATTTGGGGAATTTGGTGGCTGCTTCTTCAGTGTGAATTCAGGACTAGCCTGTAATTCCAGTGATAATTCATGTGAACATTAGCATGTTTGTACTGCAGACGATGAAACATCCATCTAGCCTGCTGTCCCACGTTCAGTAGTTGCCAGTAGCAGACTCAAAAAACCCCACCCAACCAAAGAAACCCAGGGCAAGGAGACAGCAGTGCTTCTCCTGGCGTATCCTGCTACTCTCATCATGGATTAGGGATTTCCTGAGACAGAGGCTGCCCATTTAACAGCTTCTTAACATGCTGTCAGCACTTAATGGTCACAGTAAAGCACTGACTTGACATTTCCAAAAAAAGCAGCCACAGCATCTACAGTATCTCCTTTTGAAAGGTATATAGCTATCTGATTCTATTACTTCTATTGACTCTTGATTCTATGACTTCTATTACTGCTATTTAGTTTTCATTTAGTATTATTTTCCCAATATAGCTTATTTTGGATTCATTGAAATACAATTGCATCGGCACAGAGTTGTGTGTGTACCTTCTTGTAACCTTCGTTCGCTGTCACTGTATTCCTGTTCTTTGTTTCTCCTCCTTTATACAGTGTGATTAACCTATCTCTCTCTTCCTACCGGCTTTCCCGGTACAAAAATGAGACTTACTGGTCCGTAGTGCCAAAAGTCTCCCCCGGAGCTCTTCTTAGAAACCGACATCATGTTTACCTCCCCCCACGCTGCCAGGACTGAACCAGAGATAAGCCGTGAGTAGCAGATCACATCTCAGCAACATATTGAGATCTTTTAGAGCTCTTGGGTGAGTACTGTCTGGTCCTCGAGATTTTTACTGTTCATTTTATCCACAGGCTCCAAAACCTCTTCAGTTTACACTTTTGTTTGAGAGAGTTCATTAAACTTGTGCTCTTGAAAGAAAGACTCCAGTGTTGGAGTCGCTCTATGCCCCTCGAGAGTGAACATTAATGCAAGGAATTCTCTGAGTATTTTCACTGCTAAAGCTTTATTTTCATCGAGCTCCCCTTTTGCACCTTCATCATCTATCAGTCAGCTCTACAGACTCTCTGTCCAACTCCTGGTTTCTTGATGTGTCTGAAGATGGCTTTACTGTTAGTTTTTATGCTGTTAGCAAGTTGTTCCTCAAAACCTTTTTTGGCCTGCCAATGTTTTTATATTTATGGTTTGCATTTAACTTACTGGTGTTTAGACTAGAAAGAATTTGCAGACAAGCTAAATGCCAAGATTATCCATGGAAGGAGAAGAACTGGATCAGATTAGGAGTCCACTTTTCTTATCTTGACAGTGGCTAACCCCAGATATTTCAGAAAAAAAAGTGTAAAAAAGGGGAAAAAGTATATGTTTTCAGAAGACCTACTCTAAGACATTACAGTGGCTGGATTTTCCCCTGAAGCATAAAATTTTATATCACTAATATTTTTAAATCCAATCCTCATGTGAACCTCTTCCCTTAAGCATAAAATTTTATATCACTAATATTTTTTAAATCCAATCCTTATGTGAACTTGACTCCTTGATTTTACAATATCTAGCAGCAATGAGTTCCACAAAGTGTTTACTGGGGGGGGTGGGAAACATCTTTTCATTAACTTGAAACTTATCAAATTTCAATATCACTATTTTTTTTCTTTTTTCTTGTACTGTGACAAAAAGGTTAAATAGATCAGTGAAGTCTTGTTCTTCATATCATTCTTTCTGTTATGGATTGTTTTGAGGGCAAGAGGTTTTATTTTGGAAGAAAAAGAGAAGAAATTGGATGCAGTCAATACAAATTTGATTTAATTAGGAAGGGCTTTGACAAATTTGTGGACAGAAGGCTTGTGAAATGGAAAGTTCCTGATTTTAGTGAAAGGAAGAAGATGAGGGAAGTAATCACAATAAAGTTTGAAAAGGAAAATGTCAGTAAAGTATGGCTAGGTAAGTCCCTTGGGAAAGAATTTTAAGAAGAAAAATGAAGTTCAGAAGAGCTGGCCATACATAAGAGAGACAAGATTAAAGGCATAGCAGTAAACTATCGTGAAGCATAAGCAATGCAGAACCAACACTGCTACATCTGGTAATCTTTAATGTAATGAAAAAATGAAAAATGAAAAAAAGAAAAGAACACAATGCTAAAGAAAGAAGGGAAGT
>VZSZ01010960.1:3097-131469 GCA_013398815.1 Ibidorhyncha struthersii | reverse complement strand
AGAGGAGACCTACCTGAGAGTAGGGGGAAAAAAAGGCCAGATAATACTTTTACAAATGAGATGTATTTTCCTAAATTTTTCAACAAACCAGTCAAAACAATCCAGTAAGTGACTATGTTTAGGAACTTAGACAATATGGAGGGCATTCACAAGGCCAAGGAATGGAAAACAGAGTACTTGATTTATAAAAATGAAAAAAAAGAAAAGGAACATAGGACACTGTAGACTTAATTTTGTTATATTGAACCTTATTATTAGCCAATAATCTGTAAGCACATAGAAGATAAACATGGCTTTGTCCAGACAAAATGATCTCAACACTATCTATTTTCTTTCTTTGTCAGAGTAATTGGAATAAGCTGGAAGAGATAATGATGATTTATCTTGACCTTTGTAAAGATTTTTATGCTGTCATATACGACACTCCCAAGAAAATCAAGGGAATATGAACTACATTAAATAATTACATCGTAGATGAACAACTGGTTGAAAAACAATACTCAAAGAGAAAATATCAATAGCCTTCTATAAAACTGGGAGTAAAATTGAACGATGTACAATATATTTTACGATCTGGATTAAGAACTGGAAAGCATGGTTACAAAATTGGTGAATGTTGAAACTAAGTGGGAGAGTTACAGGCACTTTGAAGATTAAAATAAAATAAAACATTAAACTCTGCAATTAATGAGATTAAACCAAAGGGGAAAAAAAGTAGAAAGTGATACATACAGAAAGGAGAAACCAAATACATAAATGCAAAATGGACAGTAACTGGAAAGAACACTGTACTAGAGAAAACATCTTCAGCACCACAGACTGAATGTGAAGCAGAAATGTTCTGTTCTTTCAAAAAGAGAAAAACCTAATCCAAGATGCATAAATAGGATTGTTGAATTGGAGATTTGGGAGGCAATTTTTCTGGTCTATCTACTACTGGTAGAATACTTTGTCTAGTTTTGGGCACCATGCTTTAAGAAAAACTGAACTTGGAGAGAGTCCAGGAGAGAGTGACAAGAGTGATTAGAGGTTTAGAAAGCATGGTGTATGAAGAAAGGTTGAAAGAATTCAGTTTGTTTAGTCTACGAGAAAACAGACTGAGAGAGAGACATGGTAGCAGCATTTCAATATGTAAAAGTTTGTTACAGAAAGACTAAAATGACTTGTCCTTCATGTCCACTATATGTAGGTTCAGAAATAATTGGAACTATTTTCTATAAAGAAGATTTGGGTTATATGTTAGACATGACTTTGTAGCTGAGATTCGTAAGCAATGGAGTACACAAGTGAAATTTATGCAATCCCAGTTGATGATTTTTCATATCAAGTAAACCAAACATTTATGTACTGTTTAGGCATGTTAGGTCGTCTCTCAGGGCAGGGGGAGGATTAGATGGTCTCCTTACAACCCTATTTTTCCATTATCCACAGTTCCTTATTCTGAGTATTTTGTACCTATTACCCAGAAGACTGAATGAAATGTGAGTAAAGTAGTAAAAACCACTATCTCTTATTACTCGCTACTTTTTATGACTTTACTCTCCTTATTACTTATTCAGGAAGAGCCAGGCATATTTTTTTCAGAGTCATTTTATAATAGTTCTCTCGTCACTCTAATAAGAGTAATCAGCTGTCCACAAACCTCTTCTCTACCTAGGGTCTTTGCTTTGAGATAGGATAACCACAACTGAACACGGTGTTCCAGTTGAGGATGTACTACTTGTTTATATAATGACCTGATATAACTTGTTAGGGTAACTGGTTATCCTATTCTTTATTCAATCTTATATACTATTTTCTTCTTTGATCATTGTTAACACTGAGCTGACTTTTCTTAGGATGCCCATTCATGCAGACTTGCATGGTGCTCTAAACTTATATTTGTATGTGCTGGTTATTCTGAATGATGTGTCATCTGAATGTTTTGTCTTCATTATTTCTGCCCATCATTCATATATGTTAAGAAACATTCCTAGTTTACCTTTATGTTCTCCAGTCTCAATTTGTTGCCAGCATAAAACCATCCCATTAATATCCTCTGCATTTTTTTGTTCCACACAACAAATACTTATAAAGTCACTCCATAGCCTTTATTTTGCCTTAACCTCTTATACTGAGGGGTGCACAGTAAAAGTAACTCCACATCTGAGTTGGGAACAGTTCAATGTCTTTTATTTAGTGGAAAAGAACAGAGTCTTAGGGAGGCTAATTTAGATGTCTACTTTAGATGACATGAACTAGTTGCTTGTTACACTCCACTGAATATAAAGGTAGTCTGACTGGCTCAGATGCAGAGTTTCAATGTGTTGGCCAGGCAAATTCTCCTAAGAGCATATGCAAATCTTGGAAGAATCATGGTGTTTCATTGCGACTGAGAAGTATGTTTTGGAAAACATTAGCTGCTAAGACTTCAGAGGCTGAAATTATTACATCTAGTAACTACTTCAGCATAAGCATGTATTGTTCTGTATCATAAAATACCAAATAAATATCAGAAACATATTTGTGGTGGAATCCACAACAGGACTACAATGGCATTGTCTCTTTACATGTGTGACATAGCGTGGTCTTCCTCAGTACATGGCACATAATGGGGATGAACCATGAAAACCAGAGACATCAATAGTAGAGTGTGCTCAGGGATCATCAGTCCTGTGTAAACTCTGAGATGCTGTTCAGCTTGAAGAGAAATCACACAGCTCCACAGACAAGTTGAAACTACCACCTTCTGCAAAGCAGTGCATGAATACCAGAAGGCCATTGTGAGATTCTCAGCTGGCACTCTACATTAAAAAAGTCCTGATGACCATTTCTTAAGTGCAGAACAATTATTCTCAATCAGAAGACAGTGGATGCTACACATAGCAGGAGAGCTTGCTGAGAGGTGAAAGCAGAGGTGGTCTATACTGAGCGCTTTCTGTGAAGACACTGGATTCTTTACAAATTGAGCATGAAAACCCAACAACAGCAGCAAAACCTGGGAAATGATACTCTGTAGCTGAAGCCTGATGGAAGAGAAACATCGTAGACACATAAAATCATAGAATAGGCCAGGTTGGAAGGGACCTCGAAAGACCATCTGGTCCAACCTTTTGTGAGAAAGGCAGCCTAGATGAGATGACATTTCCTTTATAAACGAGCCACGATGTCTACCCTTATGACTGGGCAGATTTGCTGTTAGATGACAAGAGACAAGATGAATCATGTATTGTTGGCAGATATGTAAATGCCTGCAAAAATCTTCACTTCCCAACCCAACCAGATTCAACTTCTCCATGTATGACTGCATGAGGAGGTCAAGAAAAAAGAGGACATGAGTAGATCAACAATGTATGTAAGATCACTGGAAGAAGTCTTTTAGTACCACCATGACTGGCCTTATCTCTGGTTTCCCTTACCACTTCCAGCACTGACAGTAATCCCACAAGTGAAAAAAAGACAATTCTGCTTCTGGGCTTGCTCATTCCCTGGAAGTCAGTAATGAAAGTGGCCAAACTAAAGATATGATTCAACCATAGTATAGATCGTTCTTATAGAGCAGTAAAGATTTGTTCATGTCATTCACTTGAAAGGAGTCAGCCACTTGAGATAGCTACAAGCAGAGATGTCAGGTTTTGGAAAATAAAATCCATGAAATCCTGAAACCTAAGATCACAGAATTAGTACTGGTTGGGACGAGTGGGTCTGGTTAACCCAGATTTTTGCAGTCATCAAGCCTATGGAGATTATTGCACTGTTTTATGTTTAAAACTAAAACCCCAGGATTTTCTCTGCATAATTATCACTGGCTGCAGAATCATCTCCTTGATGTTGAATCAAAAAACTTTTAAAAATAAAAACAACTACCATATGTTCATCACTGTGATCTTTTAAAACATGCACCAGGTATGAGCTGATAAAAATACTCTTCTGAATCTTCAGGGAGCCTGAAATTTTATCTGTAACAGAGATGTAACCAAACTGGTTCATTCAGTTGGATTGTCCATTGTGAAACTTAAAGATAATAGAAGTGCCACAATTGTTAACTATTTAAGTGCTGATCAAATGAAACGATATTTCTGTGACTGTTCCACAATCCCAGCCTTCTACCATTTTTTATTTGTGTCCTTGTTTGTTCCTTAGGGCTCTCGAAATCCCATCTTTCATCTTTCCCTACCTCTGCTGAAGGCAACTTCCACAATGCAGTTTTGTGCACACCTCCCAAAATCAGTAGCACACTGAAGATGCCTGGTTAGAGTCAGATAAATGAGATGTCCCAACAGCAAATGAAGAAAACAGTAGGAAATGTAAAACTTCATTTACATTTTCAAAAGTTTCTGGCTGTTTCCCTTAATCGACCCAACTGTGACCATCATAACTGCTGAGCAGTAGCTCAGTCTGAAACAAGTGGGATCCCTGAAACCAGTGAGAAGGAGTGTGGCTCTGCCATGGGTAGAGCTGTCACTGTCTGGTCCAGGCAATGCTGCCTAAATTAGAAGAATTGGTTGCACACTCAAGAATCCGTGATTGTGTATCTCAGCAGTTGTTCAATGATCATAACTGCAAGCCCCATCTTGCGTTGGGATTTATCTGTGGTAGATGTTACCACACTAAGGACAGGCCTTCACTGTAAACTGCACTATAATGCAGAGATAACCAGGTTAGGCTGGTTACCAGAAGCAGTATAGATATGTTAGCGTATAGGCTCACAGTATGATAGGCACTAGTTACCCTTCCTATTTAAAGCTACCTCAGTTATCACTCTAATGCACTGCTGTCTGCAGTGTGATATACCCTTAAAACCATTTTATTCCAGGAAAAAATGAGTATTATTAGCACGGTCACACAGGAACCATGTGGTAGAATAAGGAACTGACTCCTTAACTCTCAAGCTCCAGTGGTTAATTAGACTACCAGACTGCGATGTGCTTTTTGGGGAGCCTGGCTCTGATGGTACACCCAGTACCCCTTTGGTAGCCCACATCCAGGCTGCTACCTGGTGCCTGGCCACAGGCAGGGGACCTTTCCTGCCCGCCCCCGGGTCCCCCAGCCTGACTGAGCTGCAGACGGGGTTCCTTATCTCACTTCCAGGGCTCTGTACGAGGACTCTGGGCACCATGAGTCTCGTTTCCATCCCTGGGTTATAGGACTCTTGCATCCAAAGAGGCAGGGACCTTACTGTCAACTAGCTGAACCAAAATCAGTCATGACACAAGCTGTGCTAATGTAGAAACAAGTAAGGGAGTTATGTACAAGATCTGAATGTAAAAAAAATATTCATAAAGCAGGTGTAGAGAAAAGAAGGGAGCTATGCTTATTTTAAAGGCTTTTTTCATAGTCTGTTGACAAGCTGACAAGCGGTTTATAGGCTTATTTTACCACATGGCTGTGAACTAGAACTCATAAGTACTTTTTGTCCTTAATTTTGTAGTCATGGAACAAATTCTTTGTTTGCAGGAAGATATTTGCTTTAAAACCTAATTCCTACACCTTTGGTTCATTCATTGGGAAAATTCCCTTCCTTCAGGAACAATTATATTGTTGAAAACCAAAGCATAATGTCCTTGGCAGAAGAGGTTTCCACTGCCATGTTTACATTTCATATGAAAAAAGCAATGTGACAATTGTACCTTAAACAGGCAAATTAGCGCACCAAGTTTCACAACACCTCTGGGTTGAGACCAGGGAAAGTCATGAACAAATTATTTCATGTGAAAAAGAGTTAGGAATTGTAATCTGTTCACTAAAAAGTACCTTGCACCAGATTGTCTTCCTTTGGACTCTATTAGAAAAGTTATATTCTGAAATTACTTCGTGTTTGCCGGCTATGGCTATGTCTGCTACCACAAGTTCTGTGAGAAACAGGAAATTTTTGAAGTGAGTTATTGACCTAATTTTCTGGAAGGTGCAAGGATATTCACCTAATTTCCTGGGAAAACATTAATTCCCTTGAAGTTCTTAATTTCCATACCTGCAGTTCTGTATGTCTTCCTTCAGTAATGTACTATTGAACAACAGCACAGTAATGGTGTTTGATATGTGCACTGATCCAAAATAGTTGTGAGACTATTAACCCAATCAAACTCCTGAAGTATCTATTGGCCTAAGTATTTGATGGGAAATGTTCTGAAATGCTGTAGGAGATTTCCATGTCTGAATATTTTCACCATGAGAGTCATTAGACTGCGATTCCAAAGCAACATACACACAAAGCCATTGTAAATCATTCCTTTCTCCTTGGACTCCACAAGGAACATGCCAAGGCTCTCGCCTCATTTATGTCAAGATGAGAAACAATTAACAAACACATGAGAAAGAATTAACTTTAAAAAACAAAAAGCTATATATTAACACTGTGCCCTATAGCAAATAGATTTTATAAATATACAAAGAGATGATAACTAAAGACAAAGAAGGTTTTTTCACCAGAGCTGAACTTGTTTCTGACTTCTTCTGCTTGGCTGAGAAATCCCCCCAACCCTGTCACTCTCCTTGCTGTGTTCACACACTGCAGAAATCACAGCGAACATGCTGCCAAAGCAGATTGTGGTGGTTTCTTCCCTCATCAAACTATAAAACTGTTGCATTTATCTGTACAAAAATGTTACAGCTACTTTCAGACTCTTGAAGAAACAATATTCCTCCAGCTTCCTTTGAGTATCATTATGCCAGAACACAGTAATGTCTGACTTGGGCAAACTGGCAGCCCCTGGTCCAGGGTAGAAATACAACTAATCAGTCTTTAAAAAAACAGAAGGTATGACATTGAATAGATCTCCCAGCATATCTGTGGGTTAAACAACAAGACAGATAGTGGTTTGCCCCGAGGAAAAGGCTAATGAGACAAACAGCCCCTGCAAGATTTGTCTAGAGTTAAGCTGTTTTATTTTAGACACCAACCTAGAATTGTTTCAGTTTGTGTCACTAGAGCACCCAGGAACACTGACATTCTAATAAAGTCGTCTGGTTTTGCTTTTTCTGGGGGGTTATTAGATCTCTTGTGTGGCATGCTCATCTCTAGAACACCTTTAAGGTCAAGCTATAATTTATTGCAAAGAAAACTATGGTTAGTCCGCGGGAATGCAACTCAAGAAATCCATGTCCAGTTTCTAGTGCTGCACAGCTCTCCTGTTGCTCAGAGATTCTGTAGCATGGACGACCCCTCGCTGAGTCTGGTGCTTACTGGGACACTCCAGCTGGCAGCTGGTCTTGCTGGTGTGCATTGAGTGAACAATGAGAGAGGCATGCGTGTGCCACTTTGAGAGCCTGCCTTATAAGACTGGCAGGTGCTTTGAATCTCCAGTCTGTTGCAATAAATATTGGCTGATGGCTGATTGATTAGCAGTCTGGTCACATGTTCTAATGATCTTTCAACCCTCTAGCATTTTTAAGAAGGTCCCTAAATGTAGCTTCGCCTTTTTCCTAGCATGGCTTACAAATGACTTGCTGTGGGTTAAGTAACAAAGCGCAATATTTCTACCTTCTGGTGGAAGTCCCTTGCCAAATCTGATCCACTGCAACACTGAGAAATTTTGATGGCGTATTATGTGCCTTTGCAGGAGATGGAAAAAAAATTTTTGCCTCCTCTCTAGTTTCTGCAGGGTGATTGATAGCCTGATTAAACCAGGCTGACTCCACTTGGTTACAGAACTGAGGTTTTGTAACTGTGAAAAAAAATCCTGTTACAGTGCTTTGCAGTTTAAAAAAAATAATCACATGGGTTTAGACAGAAATATCTGCCTCCATGGAGACAGAGCAATGTTTGGAGAGGACAAGTTCTCAGTTTGAATATTACTTGCTACTTCCAGAAGTTCAGGAGAGTAAGGCCCTCACAACATGGAGATTTACATCTACATCCTCTGTGGTGAAGGCAAAGGCAGTCTTAGGGAGCTAAGATCTACTTCTCGAAGATATGAAACAAATTTATGAGCATTTTCAATTAGGCTACGTGCTAGATCTGTGCTTATAAAAGGCCTATTGAAATATATAACTGTATATTTGAATAGTGAAGTTAGCACCTTTTATTAGTGAATTAAGAATTTGAAGAGGTAGGTCCGTATTTCAAGGGGGTTTACATAGGGACTGGGTTAATCAAAAGAAATAATTATGCCTAAGCAAATAATAAATACCACTTTAGTTGAGACTTTGAGGTTAGCAATCATGGAGTGCAGATGGCAGATCTCTGGGTGACTTAAAAAGAAACTTTTGTTATATTTCTAGAACCTGTTCACATTTTCAGCATTTCAGTCCATCATGTACAACCACAGAACTGGGGAATGCCTTCACATTTCCTCATGGGTTTTTATTTTAGTCTCACAGCATCTCCATCTCTTTTTGCTGTTTACTTTATGCATCCCAATTGTAAAAGCATTTTCACAAACAACATTGGCTTTTACTTGCTAGCAAAAATCTTGCTAACTGTACTTTACTGAAGATTGTACATAAAGTATGTATTTGCCATTGCCTAAGTGAATTGTATGAGTTTTACACCACTTCAGCAATTATGCCAAGCTGATGAGTATAATATAAATAATCCAGCAATTGTTTTTGTATTGTGCCAGCGTATAAGGACACTGCCCTAACCACTGCATCCTGATTTAACAAAGGTTATTTTTTTTTAATAAGGCATACTAATCCTACTGTATTGGTAGCTCTGTCCCTTTTTTGAGTTGAGCTCTGCTATCCCACAAATTGGATGGAAATCTCATTAGTGGAGCTATAATGAGCTGGCAATGAACCCCTTCAAGCTTGCGTGCTTACGGCCATTTGCCTGTTTGTCTTACTCTTCATCATGAGCCTGAAATTGCCCATTAGGATTGCAGTGAAGAGCAAGTCTGACTGGAGCTGTGATGCTGACAGAGCCACCAAACAGGCAGAAATCTGTCAAAACTAAAGTGGGCCGTAGGGTATTATTTATGGGAAGGCTGCACCTGTATGCATGTGTATATGCGTGTTCATCCTGAGGTCAAACTATAGGGAAAAAAAAGATGAAAAGAGAAAATAGAGATAGAACAGAGGCGTAGAATTAGGAAGGAAAAGGGAGCAAAGACAGTGTTTTATTAGAACTAAGCGTGAGCCAGAAGCATTTTATTGTACCTGAAATTAATAAGATGTCAATGAAAGGAACTTCTACCAAGCTCTTGCAGTGAAGTGTCATGAATGCCAGCATTCATGTCAGAGTTGGGAGAGTCCCAAGATGGTTATGTAGATCCTTTGAGTCAAAACTATTTAAATCCCACTCCAACACAGAGGAAAAGAAGTGGAAGCTCTGGTGAAATCACAGCCACTCAAATGGCAGTTGCTTTTGTTGCCTACCAGAGAGAGACAATATTTAAAAAGCTAATATCCAGGATATTGAATACTTCAGAAAATTAAATCCTGGCATAACTCCCCCCAAGTTATGCCAGGGGAGGTTTAGATTGGATATTAGGAAAAAGTTCTTCACAGAGAAGTTATCAAGCATTGGAACAGGCTGCCCAGGGAAGTGGTAGAATCACCGTCCCTGGAGGTATATAAAAGACGGGTAGACGTGATGCTTAGCGACATGGCTTAGTGGTGGTTTCAGCAGTGTTAGGTTGATGGTTGGACTTGATGGTCTTAAAGGTCCCTCCCAACCTAGACAATTCTATGATTCTAAAAACTGAATTCCTGTTGTGGTGGCAGAAGCCCCAGTGTTGCCAAAGACTAACAGGAAACTGAGTAAAGTATTCTAAAAGTCCAGTCTGTCACAGGTACAATGAAGTCACGCATAGGCTTTACAATAGACTATCAGCATATTTTAGTGTGTTGTACATAGTCAACAAATATACTAGAAAACCAAGTTGCCAGTAAACCATTACAGAAAACCAAGAAGATTTTATGCTGCTATTTAAAAAGATCCATTGTGACATACATATGAAACTGCAATCCAGCTATTACTTGAATGGAGATTTAACCAGGTGTGGAAGATCAGTCAAACCTCTCACTCCATTTATCAGGAAGATTCAGCCTTAAATAATCTTAAGAATATTCCACTGACACTCTCTTAAATGACAAATGAATATAAAAACATCCTTCTCAAATTAAGAACTTCCAAATAAAAATTGGAAACATAAAGTACTTTAGAAAAGCTCTGAAAGTTTACTATCATTTAACAACAAGAAGAAACCCACCAAATATAAATGGGAGACAAAACCAGGATGGAGTCCTTCTCAGAAAAAAGTGTGTTCAGTAAGATGCACTGTTTAGACCATGAAACTGCATGTCTTCATTTTCTTGCTTTTATACTTTTCTTTTCTAAATGTGCTTCCTGCTTTGAAATCAGGAATTTAACTCTTTGCTTTGTTAAACTAAAATTAGTTAAAAATGAAGTCAAGTAAAATCTGATTGATGTAGGGCTTTTAATGATTCTGTGTATCCAAACAATTAAACTTGCATTTGAACATCGACTTGCCAGGCTTCTAGGATTTCTGTGTCCCAAATCAAGTTTAACGATTTTTTAAAATGGTGAATGTTACAAGCTAAAACACGGCTCACATTAAGCACCAAGGTAAGAAACACAGTCATGTGTCAAACCAAAGAAGGTTGACCTCATGACAGCTATAAAGCACTTGAGGTGGGATTCATTGTGCTTAAAATTAACTATCTAAGAGTTAGAAATATCATCTAATCCAGTCTTACAAACTTCTTCTGCAGAAAATAAAGAGATAGGAAACTCCAGAGAGTGATTCATCACACTACAGTGAAGAGTCTCAGTTCATTGTCTACAGAGGGAGCCTAGATGACAAGTATAAGCTTTGAGAAAGATACAATAGAATATTAAAATTGGATAGCTGAGTTTGTTACTGCCCCACAGCCATCTGCCCAAATATCTGAAAAATATTCTGCCCTTAAGGAAAAAACATCTCAACTAAACATTAATCACCTTCTGAATCACTGCGTCTTTCAAACCTGTATAGGACACAGTGGTTCAGGAGTAAATTCGTGTGTGGATCAGATGTTCCTGTCTTGGGTTGGCTGCACATGTTACAGATGCAAAGTGGATTTTCCTTCTGTTATCCGCCTTTTAAATATTGTTCTTTTTTTATCAGAGCCCTCAAGGTAGACATCAGCTTTCAGACAACTGAAGTTAGACAATATCAGTCTCCCACTTAGAGATCCACCGTGCTAACTGTAAAGTATAATTTATCCTGTGTGAAATTTGTTAGATGGAAAGAGAATTAGTATACGGTAATATAGTGAAAGTGTTGTGATTTGCGCTACAGACCTTGGAGACTCATTATAACTTACTAAGTTTTGCAAGTGAGTAAAAAATCAAAACCAAAAAAAGACAATTTGAAGTCCAAAATGCAGTATTTCCAGATGTGGGTTTTTTTTCTCGCTTAGTTTTAATTATTTATTATAGCATTTTATGGAATGTGTTCTGTAAAAATAATGAAGTCTTAATAAAAGGAAACTTTACTGCAACACTTCACTTTTAAATCTTTCTTAAATTCAAAAAGATGACAGAAAGTTTACTAATTGCAGATCATATATATCAGTGATTATAAATTAACTGCTTTCTTTTCCACAAGTTTTATTAATCATGAAATAATGCTGAGTGAGCGTTGAAACCGTATTGATTCCCCGCAGCTGGACCCAATCAAGAAGTCTGCAACGTCTACAATATTGTGCTACTTTACTGGGTCATGTCTCTCAAAGTAGACTCAGTCAGCTACTTTATGCCATACTGTGCTCTCAGCCAGTGTGTGCGTGTGTGTGTGTGTGCATCAGTACATGTGTATAGCTTTAACTCTACCTGCATTAGCTAAACAGCATGTAGGAAGACCAATGACCAACTGTATAATTTTCTTCTAGATGAAATAATTTCTTCTCAAGTTGTATAAGAGACAGGACCACCTGATAATGATGCTGGAGAAGAGAAATGAGAACAGTAGCCACAACTGATCAAAACCAGTGTGCTGTTGAGGTCACTGTTCTAACAAAATTCATTCTCGTAAAGGCATAGACTAAGCGCGCTGGCACTGAAACAGCTGTAGAAGACATATTCTGAAGGACCTGAATGCTATGATACAAAACTAGAAAAAGCAGGAACAAGGACAAGGATCATATTTGATTTCTTATGCTGTGCTCCACACGATCTTTGCTGCATCTCAGCTCTGTGAGAGAGACCCTGTCTGTCTGCGCAAATCCAAACTGCGGAAGTCAGTGCCGCTTTTTGTCTACAAAGAAACATACAGTCCACCACGTGAAATGACGATGATTGGTTTTCCTTGAAAGCTCTTCTTTGGTTGTTTACTAGAAAAGGAACACATGCATCAACATATGCCCAGTGAGCAAATGAGTTTCACCACTGTGACAGGAACACAACACAACAATCAGTCCCAAAGGATTGTCAGTAAGAGCAACAGCGTGATAATGGGACTATCTTTTTATTGACCATTTATGGTCTTTTCCATACACTTCTTTCCCCCCCTGTTTTTTCGGGGGTGGTGGTGGTGGTGGTGGTGGTGGTGGTGGTGTAGAAACCAGGATTTTTTTAATATGAACTATGCTAAGGAGCTCCAAACTACGATTCTTTTTTTTTTTTTTTTCTGAGTAACTAATACTCAGAGTAACTCCTCCCATTTTGTCGATTTTGTCGTGGGTTACTCCACCCTCTTCTGCATATTGTCCACATCACATAATGATAACTACTGTTGGGCTGTGTGAAGTTGCATTCAGTTTTACACAACTTTCTAATACACAGACAGTGAGTCAGGTGCTTAGGTAGCTCCATGTGGCAGTAGATTTTGCCAACAGAGAACAGATAGCAGCTTTAACATGATTTTTTATTTTGAAGGAAGAAGATACCACCTTTGAACAAAATGCTGCAGACCTTACAATTATCATTGGTTTTATGTGGGTATTTTATCCTTGTGATAGTCTCTTGTTTATCCTCTAGTTTCTTGGAATAATTAAGTTGCCAAAGTTTTTTGTTATTGTTATTTTTTGTATCACATTCTAATGGATTGGTGTCATTGTTTATAAATTGGCAATGTTTCACTTCCAGCTAAAAAACAGATCGTTAGGGTCAGGGTGTGGTCAAAATGTGAACGATGTCAGGGAAAGAAACAGCTAGGTTCCCAGGGACTGCAGTTACTGATGGAAATGTTCAGGTCATTGTTCAAGTCGTTGACAGATTGTCTAGGGGTTTTCAGCTGAGCCACAGAAGAAGCTGTAAAAATCAGTCCTCTTCTGATCATTCTCCTTCCTGTCCTTTTCAGTGCTCTCCTAAAGTCTTATATTCAAAGTGTTGTGCTGAAATATTAGAATTGTACTTCCCTTTCTGTCTTATGTTAAGCTTATGGGCAGGCAGTGTTGACAGTGGTGATGATGAACTTGAAGTCTCTGGAATCCGTTTTTCTGCCTTTTACTGATCTACCCAGATACAAGATCCCAAAGGTTCTTTCCTTTTTCTTTCATCTGCCAGTAGATCAGGCTTCCGATTTCATTGTTTGTGATGTCTAGGAGGGGAAGACTGGCCACACAGATCACAGTGAAGGGCAATGTTGATGCTATCTGTGGTTTACACATTGTGCCAAATGTATTATGGCATTATGTTTTATAGTCTTTCACGTGTGTTATCCCTCCTCCCTTTCTGTGTGAAGAGGCAGTGTGCAACTGCCGCCAGGACTGCAGTGAATGATTTTAGCTGAGCTATCTTACCCAGAAGAGTACTTATTGACATTTTAATGTCTCTTCACCCATTTCCTGTATCAGGGCCTCCTGCCTCTAAAACTGATTTTCTTCCCACGATTGGATTTCTTTCCTGCGTTTTCCACAATTACTCCCTTACCCAATAACTGTAAAGCTTGTCTGAGAAATAAGTCTCTAAACAAAAGTTTTTCAGACTTCTTCCAGCTTTCCTCCTGAGTATATTTAATATTCCAGCATCTGCGTTTGGATGGAATGGTCTATAAGGTGTAAGTCACTTTTTTGGTTATTCTTCCAACTGTCTCAGTTCTGTTAAAGTAAGTCCCTTCAACATGTAGTCAGGATAGAGCACGGAATAATTTGCCTTGAAGAGAGGATGTTTCTGCTTATTTGCCATTTAAGGGGTCCGTTTTCTCTGAGGGATAACAGTTCAGTGGCTTTCTCTGGTATTAAATGTAAATAATTTCTTGCAATTTGTGTGAGCTGTGTGATTTTTGGAAAGACTTGATCATCTTCATGAGGTTAGGATAACTTTACCTGACCTAATAATCATCTGAGATTATTTATACATGGGGTGGTTATTAGTGATTTTTTGCAAGATATATTAAATTTTCATTCAAATTTTCCTTTGAAGGATGAATAATGGCAAGTTGTAAATTATGAAAACTGGTATGATAACAAGTCCCCCAGGAAATTTCCCCAGGGGTTATGGGCTGGGTGTAAGTTGCAATCTTGGAGGGCGAGATCTGTCTTTGAGATGTTTTTATTTACATTTGCAAGAATTATGCTATTGTAGTGCTACACATTCTTAACGTTTTCTTTATTCATGTATGAGGGACAAAATCAAAGACCTCATAGTCTTTCCATATTGTCCTGAGATTTTCTGGCTTTGACTGTCTTCATAATCAACATGTCAATCAGAAGTCAATCCCCAGAAGTACTAGTATTTCTTTTGCATCTTTTTCTTTCCCATGTGAAATTTGCATTGGTAACCACACTGTAGTAGATCTGCTCTGATATGATCTATGTTAGCAGTTTGCACATGTTTGAGGGACATGTGATTATTTAGGAACTGGGAACTACTTGAAGGCCCGTGCTTCTGTTTTCTGTAATTAGCACTACTCTGACATGCATCTTAATGATTACTCCTGAGAGAACTGCCTGGAGTTTTGTGCTAGTCTTGGGTGCAGAAATACAAAGCACTGAAGCCAAAAACTACAGGTAACATCTGCTCTGCCATTTTTCTTTTTTAGTGATCTCTTGATGATTTCTGCTGCTAATTTTATTTTTATTTGTTGCTAAACCTCTGTTCCAGAGTCTTTAATCCACCTGGTATTGCTTTTCTGGTTAATAAGGTTGTTTGAGATTTTTTTGCAAAACTTTATGGACTCCAGACAATTTCTAGAGATTCATCCAGAAAGTTTCTAGAGATTCCTCCTAATAAAGTCTTTTGCTTGAAGTTGAGTGGTTTTACTGTCCGCATGCCTCCTTTGTGACATTTTATCTTATCTGTGACAATAACTGGTATGTGATCTTCCTGTCTTTATCTCAACTCACAAGCTTTCTTGTCCTATTTTCTCCCCCTGACCCCCTGCGTAAGGGAGCAAGCAGAAGGGTGGGAGTGTGATTGTTAGCCAAAGTTAACTCACTATATTTCATCATAGACTGGTTTATTGTCCTGCTTACTGAGGCTCATAGCATAGCTGCATCTTTGCATTCTCATTTGGTGAGTGTGGTTTTGAAGAGAATCTCCTGACCATGCCCAAGGGTGACATTGCAGAGTGGTCTCAGAGCATGCAAGATGGTTTCCCTTTGGAGGAAACTAGCCAGAAGAAGATCTAAAAGGGGTACTCCTTGTATGGGCCAGCCCTAAAGGATGTTCTGGCTGCAGGAAAGGCTGGAACTAGCTTATTGTGAAACACATCATGGATATTGCGCCTGAAAAAACCCTTTTGTTATACAGATCCATTCCTGTAGTGATACCTGCTAACGTAGACAAAGCCCATGGCTTGAGGATGACCTTCATTAATGATAAGGATCATGGACTAATTAAGTAAAAGACAAGATGGATTTTCTTTGGTGTTTCATAATTTCTGGATGCATCCATAGTGGTGTAGGAACAGTCCCTGACCTACAGACCAAATGGTACAAAATATCTCCCACACTGATCTAGGCCAACCGCCCTCCAGCCATGGTATGCAACACTTGGTCCAGATACTTTCAGGCCATAGGAACCCCTCTGAAATAGGCCCTAAAATATAATTTTCTTTTCAGTTTGAAGTGGCTAGGATGTAACAGCTCTGTCACGGCCTATGACATGGTGTTTATAGGAGCATGCTGAGGATGTGATGTATGCTACGGGCAGTGGCAAGACGTGAAGCAGGAAGAGTGCTTGTAGGTATAAAGTCTGCAGATGCAAACTTGGACTTCAGTACATTCTCCTTTCATCCTGCAGCAAACAACATATAAGACTGGATCTGAGTTTCATTTCCGAGGGAAATAATTGGGAGAAAAATGCCTAGGGGCAATCCGGAGTGTGTGTAGTTTGGACAACTAGTGGAACAGAACCTGAAAGAAAGAAATGGATGAGCTGAGAGAGTAGATGCACCTTCTACTGAAGAGCAGACCACTCCTCAAGGGGAGAGCATGCAGTTTCTGTCAAGAAACCAAATATTGCTAGCTATGCAAATCGTTTCGGTCCATTTCCATAGGTTCATATTGAGATGAAATTTTGTACGGTTGTTGCATGTATGGTGTTCTCCCTTGATATAACTAAATGCTGATCACCAAGGGGGTTACAAAGAGGTATCATTATCAGTCCTTTCAAGCCTGGTTCATTTTCCTCCACGTTACCTCCCTGTTAAGCAAAACAGTCTAAATGTTCCCTTCAAGGATAACCTTGGTTTATATGTAGGCAAAGACAGTCAAGGTAAACAGACAAACCTATTGCCACCTTCTGGAATACCTCAGCCAGGCAGGGTTTAAACGGGAATTAAAGTATAGGAGAAGGAAAAAGTCTGCAAAACTCTGTGGGCCATAACTCTTGCCAAGACCAGCTTTTAATACTTTTACAGATGACATTCAGGTTCAGATTCAGCGAAGTGGCTCTGAACTTCCCATTAAACCCAGGCCCTGGGTCTTCGTCTCTTTCTGTTAATTAGTCTTAGTCTCTGAAGAATTATGATGTCTTGTGATGCCAGCACAGCTCTGAAAGGTCTAAGTTTGTCAGTTAGCATCGCTATCTCCTGTTTGCAGGGTTTTATCAGTCCTCCACCACACTCATCGCAGGAAAGGATAGCATCCTTCATCAGGATGTTCTGGAATCCACGTCCCTCAGTGTCCTGATATTTGGTTATTTTTAAAGTGTCTGAATTAAAGGAATGAATCACTCATACTTTTACAAGTGTATAAAAAATATCACTCCTTTACCAGGAATATTATTAAGTATTACGTCGCAAGTGGTATGAGTGACTCCAGGAACAAAACTTGAGATTCAGGACAGGATTGCCAACGTGCATGAATCATTCACTTAAGTTCAGAGCAAATTCACAAAGCAATTCTCAGAGGATTAATCATTTTAGTAGAAAGTATATGAAATAGAGCCATTGGCAGCTGGGCTTTTTTTTTTGTTTGAATTGTTGGTTTCATATGGAATTTTCTTTTTTTGGGCAGAGGCAGTGAGGATTTGTGGATGTTTCAGTTTGCAGTGGAGGTCTTGAAACTTAATCTTTGTTCTGATCATTCACAAAGTTTATTTTCCTTTAGAGTTATTCACTTCGGTGTGAAGGGCTGATGTTTTCATACTTTCATTATTCAGGTTACACATAATGGTTGCTGTATATGCTATGAGTGCTTATATTTAGGTTTAGACATATGCACCAACTTTGGAGAACTGAACTTGCTCAATATACAGAACAATTTACTGAAAGAACCACCAGTGAAATGCTGCTGGTTTCCCTATGGTTCTCAGGTCTAAATTGCAAGTTACCCTCATTTTCAGTTGAACTCATACAAAAAATATTTTTTTTCACTGTCAGAATTTGACCATATAATAGGAGAGATATTTATTATTATTAATTGTTGTATATCTGGAACACTAGTATCAGGTTCACTTTTATTTGATTGCACAAAATGAGGAAAATTCAGGCCTTATATGGACAAAATCGGCCAAAGGCACCTCTAGCATTAGTAGCAGAGACAAAGGGACTCTGAAAGCCAAGGCCAATTACTGAGCAATATAAAAAGGAAAGTTTTTTCCATGGCACACTCATAGGGAGAGTGGAAACGAACTATGATATAAAATGGACTGTAATCTGGGGTGGTAATCTACCATGTACAGAGCATCTCCTCTGCTGTTTGTCCTGCATTGACAGTTCAGGAGGATGTTAAATGCAGGTGGGTAGGAATAGGGAGAGGAGGCGGAAGAGATGGGCCAGATGCTAGCTTGAACCTTCAGGAGTAATTTCATTAGATCTGTTTGTCCAACACAATAAAATAATAAAGCAAGAATATTTGCACTGCTGGCTGAATATTTTACTGGGATTTGCTGATAAATAGAAAGAAAAGGGTCACATAACAAGCAATCAGAGAAAAAAAACTATGGAGACTGTTATAGGTTAAAATGAGAGGCTGTATTCTGAGTACAGAATTAGGTTCTATAAAAAAAAATATTGTGTATCATAATACACTGAAAGGGTATCAAACTGTGTAAAAGCCAGAGTTACAGCACTGAAATCTGTCTAATTACATGAATAGTTCAAAATTTTAACAGGGTTTAGGGGCTGTTTTTTTTTTCATTCAGTTTACATCTCTCCTAAGAACTGATATGTTCTCTTCTGGCATAAGTGAGTGAAGATGAAGGAAATACTCCCATTTACACCAGTACTAAGTTTGCCCCATGGTATTTCACATAACAACATTTTATTCTTGAAACTGATTTCTGTAAACCATATATTTTGCTCTTTGAGCTTGATGATTATGCTCTGCAGCTGATTAACTGGTTTGTTTTTAAAATTTACATTTTCTGGAGCATAAAATCTGTGGAAATTTTGCCCACTATATATGTCAATTTGTGTTATTTCTACAAAGCTTCTACAAAAGTCATTCATGTCTTTTCTACTTCTGCAAAAGTCATATTAATTTGACTGTACTGAATATACCATATTGCTAATAAAGGGTAGGATGCAAGAACTGATCATTGCCAATGAGCAGTAAGTGCTTAGAGAGGCGATGAAGTATGGTATTTCTAGACAAAACAGGTAATAATTTCTGTGTCTTCTTGCAGTTCATCTTCCTGCTTTAACACATTACATGTTATAATGTAATCTATGAGATAGAAACAATACCAGGAGTCCTAATTAAATTAAAAGTAATTACCCGTTGTGTAGATACGGCTTTCAATTGAGCAGCTGCAAGTTGATATTTTGTCATCCTCAGTTTATCTATATGCACATGCGTGATTCTTTGTATCAGTTATTAATGACGTTTTCTCAGTAGTCATGAAGTGTTGTGGAAAACAGGAGAAGAGGAAAAGGGTGAATGAGAAAAAGTGTTGTAGGAAATGCCGACAGTGAATGACTACATTCGCTACTATAATCTTCAGCTAGGATGCTAGTTCCTCGATCACTTATTTTCTGTTACATCTCAGAGTGATCTGAAAGAAACATAAGAAAATGCCTATGTTTCGCTAATTTTTTTCAGGCTATTAGCAAATTTTAAAAGCAGAGAATCTGTCAGGTTAATTTTATTAAGGACCTTCTGTCCTGCCCTGGAAATGTCAAAATATCCTACCTTGAATGTAAATAGAGTTTATTTGTTTAAAATATAAACACAAACAACACATGTTTAAAGAGAGGAGAGGAGAGGAGAGGAGAGGAGAGGAGAGGAGAGGACCTCAGTGAAAATAAGAACCAAAATATTTGTTTGTTTTTTTTTTTTTAACAATGCAATGAATTTTCCATTTTTAGAAGAAAAAGTCTGGTTTATAAGCAGACTTTTATGTAAGAACAAAAAGAAGCTTCATTACAGAAAAAATATTGCACTAGAGTATTATTCAGACTGATTTAGTGTCTTTTTCAGCTGTATGGGTCTCCTATAACAACGGGATAAAACATCATTCTCCAATTGAGAATATTATGCAGCTGCTTAAGAGTGTACGCAGGGTGATGTCCATTTGAGTGACTGTTATCTTGCTGGCATAAGCCTGCTACCAAACAGGAGCAATTATTCCCAATGCAGTCAAATTAAATTTTCATAACTACGAAGCTGCATTTTACCTTGGGGCCCTACCTGATGCCCATTTCTTCATTCTTCAATCCTTAATCCTCTATATTAAATCTAAACAAATCAATGTTTACCAACATTAATATTTTAACATACAGTACTTGCTTTGCCTTCTGACATCTTGTGCCTTTATTAGTAGCATGGTGAAGGCTTTCCGCAGTGAACAGCAAAAAGCCCCCTTTTTTGTTTTCCATTCTTGTTAACTGGTTTATTTCTTCATGTGCAAATGTGCACATACAGGCATATATTTTTCTACCACTTAAGTCCCCCAAAAATCCTAAGTAATAAGAGAAAACCAATCATCGTTTCACCACTGAACAAGGGTCATGTTACGAAAAGACTAAGGCAGAATTAAAAAAAAACTGCTTCAATTCCTGCATTAATCAAATGAACAAAATAGGTTCACTTCCCTTTAAAGAGCCATCAGTCACTTCTTGGTCCTCAAATTCGCCAGTACAGGTCCATATACCTTTATCAAAGCACACCTCTACCTGGAGGCTGAAGGCAAGGGCTTCACAAATCATATCAAGAGCAGAGCACCTCTGCTGCTTGTGAAGCTGCTTCCCAGACACAGTGAACCCACAACTGTCCTCACAGCCCCAGATCCCTGATTCCCACCCTGCAGTTCCTTCATATTCCTATTAGACATCTGCCAAATACCTAATTATAGTATTTGACTGGCTACTCAATACCTGGAACTAGTGTTTGTCTGTATGTGATACAAAGCAAATTAATGGATAGGAACACAAATCAATTAAAAAAATAATTAAAATGGCATTCTATTTCCGTTCCTCTTTGCCTTACTTCCATCCTTCCCACTCATTTTGTGATTTTTTCTGCCTATATCTGTACCGTAAGTCCCCTGGCATTATTTCTCTGTCCCCAGTGAAGTTTGAAACCCCTTTCAATTTAGTATCAGCAAATGTAATTACAGGCTAGTTACTTTCACTTCCAACTCATTAATGAAAATGTTAAATAAGACCGAACCTAAGTGCCTTCCTAGAAAACCCACCAGATAGTGCTTCCAATTTCTATAATACGGTCACACTCTTTCTTCTCAGAAAGACTTTTCAGCAAATATCAACATCACCTCTTTAGTTAGCTGGTGGAGTCCTTGGGTAGTCATCCAGATTCCACCAGGACTAAGTATAATCTCTCCCATCCCCTTGAGTTTCTTGCCAGCATATAAACTAGCAAAGCAAGGCTTGAAAACTGAGATCCTTGGCACACAGCTACTGTTAGTTTAAGGGTTTACTTCCTTTGCTGAAGATGAGGAGATGGAGCTAGAAAGAAAATTACCTTTATTTAAGGCTTTATAACACTAGCACAATTTTACCTATAGCTAGGACTATAAACTTGAAAGTAGAGTTCAGTAGGCTGTGTCCATCAGCAATGGGAGAAAAAAAGACAGATAATGTGGAAGCTGATAATTACCAAACTAACATCAGCAGCCACATTTTCTCTGCCTTTTTATTATTAGAAAAAGTTAAATCCTGATATCTAGTTCATTCGTTGTGTTTTCTGGCACACACTAGATGTTTGTATGCCTGCTGGGCTGGAATTCTGATGCCGGAAAAAATAAAATAAAGTGTGCTGCAATTTCTAGCTGGCTACTGGGCTCTTCTCTGCACTTAGCTTCAAAGATTTTTTAAAATATATTTTTCTGCACCACAGCTCAGAGTTGCTAAATCCAGAAATTGAAACATTCTGGGAACCAAATCATTTGGGGGCAAATCAAAGCTCTTGGAATGTTGCCCTAGGATTTTGAAGATAGCAGTTAACAGTAAAAAATGTTCAATATTTTTAAGGAAATCCCAATTATAGAAGGCTGCACCATTCAAATCCTTGATTTAGGAGTAGAATGAATGCTGCATGTCTAACAGGGGAAGCTGCATGCCTGTGTTGTGAAGGCAGGAATTAGTGATGGACAAAAAGAAACCGCTTGCATTTTACATCTGTTATGCATCTATATTTGCATGTTGGTAACGGTTGCTTGTGAATCCAAAGATGAAGCTTATTTAGCCTTTCAGGTCAGTCTCTAAAATATGTCTGACAACAATTTCAGTTCCCTATCCAATTTATGTAATTTATTTTTAAAACATTGTTGCTGTTTTCCAAAGGGAAAGAATAAAGATTAGGGGCAGGAAGAGTTTAAATGGTGGTCTTAAGCCTCCTTTCCCTGTTCCACCAGAATTCCCTAACAACTGAATGAGAATCATAGAATCATAGGATTGTCTAGGTTGGAAGAGACCTTTAAGATCACCAAGGCCAACCGTCAACCTAACACTGCCAAAACCACCGCTAAACCGTGTCAGAAAGTGCCACGTCTACCCATCTTTTAAATACCTCCAGGGATGGCAACTTCCCTGGGCAGCCTTTTCCAATGCTTAACAACCCTTTCTGTGAAGAACTTTTTCCTAATATCCCATCTAAACCTCCTCTGGCATAACTGGAGGCCATTTCCTCTTGTCCTATTGCTTGTTACTAGTGAGAAGAGGTCGATCCCCTCCTGGCTACAACCTCCTTTCAGGTAGTTGTAGAGAGCAATAAGGTCTTCCCTCAGCCCCCTTTCCTCCAGGCTCCTCATAAGCCTTGTTCTCCAGACCCTTCACCAGCTTCATTGCTCTTCTCTGGACACGCTCAAGCACCTCAATGTCTTTCTTGACATTCAGTGAGTGGCCCAAAACTGAACACAGTACTCGAGGTGGGGCCTCACCAGTGCTGAGTACAGGGGAACGATCACTTCCCTCGTCCTGCTTACCAAAATATTCCTAGTACAAGTCAGGATGCCGTTGGCCTTCTTGGCCACCTGGGCACACTGCCAGCTCATATTCAGCCAGCTGTCAACCAACACCCCCATGTCCTTCTCCACTGGGCAACTTTCCAGCCACTTTCCCCAAAGCCTGTAGAGCTGCATGGGGTTATGACCCAAGTGCAGGACCTGACACTTGGCCTTGTTGAACTTCATACCATTGGCCTCAGCCCATCAATGCAACCTGTCCAGATCTCTCTGTAGAACCATCCTACCCTCAGGCAGGTCGACACTCCCACCTAACTTTGTGTCATCTGTGTAATGATATTTTAAACCATAGCTTAGTTAAAGTATAAGTTTGCAGAGGTTGTAATTACATTGTCATTTTCACCTGACATAAATATGTGGCCTGTGTGAAAGGGGTGCAGAGGACACCAAGACTCAGAGCTGATCAGGTTAGTTTTCAGGTTAGTTCTCAACAGTACCCAGCTCTCTGACCAGCTGTGCAAACGCTAGTGCCAGCACAGTGGAGAAATGAGTAGCTGAGGATGGAGGGAATGACCTCAATAGCAATACATCAGACTATAACGATTATGAAAGTACAGTCAGAGGTAAACAAAACTGACAAAAATAGACCTTCAAGACTTTTCCATGTGCTCCCAATCCCAAAGCTACAGTAGCCTCAGGATTTCAAAGATAGCAATTGTGTAGCCTGAAGGCCCTGTCTTTTTAGGCAGATTACTGGTGATCCACAGGGAATGGTGTCTAGTCAAGGTCAGTACAACCATTGGGCAAAGCTGACCAGAGAGCCTGAGGAATTGGAAAAACATTAGACTACAAAGCACCCTGAAAGTTCTGCCAACTGGAGCCGCTCTGTCATTGTTATTTGTTTATTAGAAGCCGTGTACAGAAAATTCCTCAAAATATTTTAAAAACGTGACAATTTATACTTGCTTTATTATAATATATGAAAAATTATAGTATAATCAGTCCAGGAATGCCTGGCTTTAGAGATCATGTGTTATTGAACATTGGGAGAGCTGCATAACAGGCACCCATGCAGTAAGGATGCAGTAGCAATGGTGATGTACACATATACTGGAGATGTGCATATTAAGTGATAGCAGCATGATGTTTTGCATATGAGACTTAAAGATGTTACGTGTCGAACAGCATCTCTTCACAGTAACTGATTATATGCATTATAAAGAAAAAGAAAATATTTCCACCAATCTGGCTTCTTAATGCTTATATTTAAATGGTAAAGTTCAGTGCATTTTTCCCAATACCTTTATTAAATACATTATTCACCTCATCTGTGATTTTTTAGCTTCAAACACAGACTCGTACTCGGCTATCTAATGTTAGGCACCTGACTGCAGTGTCTAAATTAGGGCTAGAGATGCCCTTGATGCTGTGAAGTCAAAGGGGGTGAGATGTTTCCAGAGGATGATTTAGGACTTTGGTGCCTGCATTTCTCCAGTGACTGCAAAAAGACCTTAGACTCATCCTAGTTTCAGCAGTTTTAGTGAAACTCTGTGCGAGTTGATATGAACCCTAGTAACCAGGATGGATGCCAGTCACGTTTGCCTTTCTGTAGACCTCACAGAGTATCTAATGACAATGGTCAAAACATGTATCCGAGTTCTCATCCAGAGTCTGTTTCATTACTTCTCTCGTATCACCTTTCCATAGCAAGTTTTTTTATTCATCCCAGCAGAAGACAGAAAGTTTGCAAAATATTTTCTCCATGAAGGTGTAGCCCACAGCACAACAACTTTTCTGCATGTCATGGTAATCACCTGCAAATTATTTGCATCTTATTGTTCTTGCCCCTTGAAACATAAGAGAAAAGGAGAGATCTCTTCCCTATCTACAGATACATCTGAGACAGCATCAGATTAATTAACCGCAGAATTTAAAGCAGAGAAACAGTACTTTGGCAGTGCTGTGCCTGTCTAAATTGCAGATCAACTGAGCAATTAACCCGGGAAGGCATGTGCCATAACACAGCCAAAGCCACCTAGGGATCGCGGCTGCCCTGCGTGAGGATCCCAACTCAGCACTTCAGGGCACTGTTTAGTCAAACTTGTTGCTGCTGACAGCTAATGGGGAGTCTCTTCTTGCTCCGGAAATGGGGTTAGTTAGTGCGTTCATTGCTCCGTCTTTGTTGTTTGCTTGCCAAGCAAAACGAGAGCTACAGCTACTGAGCATTTGCAGCAGCAGGGCAGGACAATCTCCCAGAATTGTTGACATGGCTCACTTCTTCTTCAGAAAAGCAAAATCTTGAAAGTATGACCCAATTATTATAAATAATAAGTAGTAATGGATTACATGTTCACAGTTTAAACTGTTCAAAATCTTCCTGACAAGATATTTTTGTTTCAGAAAACAAAATATGTTATTGATGACAGAACATTCTACTGAAAATGACTGGGTTTGGTAGATTTTCCATTGGGGATAAAGTATTATATTTTGGTAAAAAGTAGTCTTCACGTACTACCACAGCACATTTCTGTTTCCTCTAGGTTCTTACCAGGGTTCAGCTGAACTAGGTTTAAGCCTCTGCAGTGTATCATGGTGTCCTGGTTTCAGCTGGAATGGAGTTATTTTTCTTTCTAGTTTTGGATTTTAGTATGAGAATAATGTTGACAACACATATTGTTTTAGTTGTTGCTAAGTAATGTTTACACTAACTGACTTTTTCAGCCTCTCATAGAAGCTGAGGTGGAGCACAGACAGGACAAGCTAGCCAAAGGAATATTCCATACCATAGACATCATGATCAGTATATAAATGGGGCTTGGCTGAGGGGCAGGAATCCATGATTGCTTCTCGGGGTAGGCTGGGCAACTGATCATTGGGTGGTGAGAGCAACTTGTGTTGTTTCACTTTATTTTTTATATTTGTTGCCATTATTTTTATTAGTATTATTATTACTATTGTTGTTGTTATTATTTTCCTCTTCCATTACTGTTTTGTTAAACTGTCTTTATCTCAACCCACAAGGTTTTTTTTTCCCCTCCTTTTCTCCCTTTTCTCCCTACCCTACTGGGAGGAGAGAGGGAGCAACTGGCTGCGTGGTCCTAGTCGCTGGCTGGGGTTAAACTGCAACACATGATACCCTTCAGTCCAGGCGGCTGTAATATAGAAAATAAACTTTAGTGGACTATTTTTTCTGGAATTTACTTCCATACCAAGCCGTATCTCTTGCACCATGCTATATTGAGTGCTGTGTTTAGTTTTGTTTAATTGTCACTACTGGCTCCACATTTTCTAAATGTTTCAAAGGTGGTTAGGACATTTATTTTTTTAAAAAAAATAAGACATGCCTGTGAAGACGGATTTTTAAAAAGTCTTTACTGGCTTAACTCAGCTCTCTTTGATAAGGATAATACTAAGACGGTGGTTCCAAACATTTTTCACAGTCCCAAGTATTATGTAGTGAACCTAAGATGCACCGCAATACTCATGTTTCCCACTCAGTATTACCTACTTTTATTTATCCTCACACTTAGTTTTTGTTTGGGAGACATTATGGGTTCTTTTTGCCCGTTTGCTGTTGTCTTCAGTGCTGAAAGATGTGCTAGTGCTGCAAGACTCTGACTTGAAGCATCAGAGATATTGCCCTTCTGGTGATGTGATTGCTGTAAGTTCTGCCCTTGACTCATGTTTCTCCTAGATGAGTTATGTTGATAAAATTCTCTTCTGATACCCAAGAGTCATTGTAGTAGCCTCTCAGCTGTTTAGTTTTCTCCATATTTTAGAATATCTTCCCTGTCTTGCGGAATTCCTAAACCTATGTTTTGCAAATCAGAAATTCTTTCAAGAATACTAGTTTTGCATATTAGTTTAAGAAACAATAAAAACCACGATTTCCTAACATACTGAACCCAACCTTTTCAGAATTGGATCTGTTTGTAGAATTGATGTTTTCTATCTAAAAAGCAAAAAAAAATCCTAGGCAATCATTTCAGAAGTTTAAATCACATGCAAGAAAAAAATGGGCATTCAAGACTGGTATCTTCAAAGTTATGAGTGCTTCTTTCGGAATTCTTGTCACCTATTTGGCACATTGCATTCCTAAACACTGCATGCTTTAAATTACATTAGCTAATAAGTGCTCCAGATGTGAACAATACTTCATTTCTGATTTCAACAAAACCATCAGGTGTTTATTCTATTTAGCACTTCAACTTAAAGTGAACTGTTTCTGTCAACTTTAGTACTTTTAAAATCATAATTCTGGTTCATAATGTACTCAGAAAGAGACCTGCTCTGTATTTGCAAAAAAGAATATGCACATGAAGATTAAAATGTGCATGATTTTTCTTCTCATCATGAAACATCCTAATTACTCTTCCCTTGAGAGAAAGAAATGATACACAAATAAATTTTCTAACCTCACTGACCAGATTGCTGATGAAACCTCCCTTGCACTCTACTACTTTCTTTATCACATTTATGACATGTTCAGAAGCGAAGACCAAGTGTTATTAGTAGAAAAGGAACGATTAATTTTTTTTGCAAGTTGAAGTGTTAATATTTAATTGTGACCTTTGTAGAAATGCTAAGCTTAAAATATAAAAGTTAATAAAACTTCTATTTGAAATAACAGCAGATGGCCATGTAGTGAATACAAGCTTAAAATTGGTCTTAGGGCTCTATTATGTTCACAAACTTCCTCAGCTATCAATTACTATGTATGTTGCTGATGAGAGAAAAACTGAACTCCTGTTTCATGTAGTGCACCTTAGCTGAGTATCATCTGACATGAAGGGCTATAGAAGGCTCTGATTCCTAAACAAATCCCCTGTAGAGGTGCCTGGCATATTCAGTTAAAAGTTATTCTTTTAAGATTACTGTAGGATTTTTTCCCATGGAAATTTTCATGAGTACAACACAGATTAAAAAGTCACATGGTAGCAAAAGAAATACTTTAATTCCATAGAATATTGCTTCGGAAAAGATAAGAGTGCTGAGCCATCTCATCTTGTGCAGAAATTTAGTTGTGATACGTGAAAGCAAATAATCAGTGAAAGTGAAACTCAAGTCTGATGCTTTGGAACTTGGACAGTGAGTCCAGTTTCTGAGAAGCTGGAAAGGCAAAAGCAATATACAGCAGAAGGAAAAGAAGCTGGATGAAAACTGTAGAGAAGAAGATGTAAGCAGACCCAGTGAAAGAAGCAGGTGATACAGCTGAGATGTGCAGAAAGCAGACACTCCCTTCTATTTTTGTATCTTCTTTTAAATAGTTTAATCCTTACTCACTCTGGCTGAATTTTTACTAGCCTCTTTGACCTAATATGCCCCGCAGAGGAGGACTTTTTTTTTTCTGTTTGGCAAAGGCAGACAATGCAGGCGGCAAATTACTATTGTTTCATTTCCTTCTTTTCCTGCTGGCAGGTATTTCTAACCCTTATTATGTTTTCCTTTTTATTTCCAAGGCTATGCTATGTTCTTCAGGGCAAAATATAGGAATGAAAAGAACTGTCAAAATAGGCCTTTCTAATAATATTTTTGCCGTCTTTCTTTTTTTTTTCCACTTGCTGATTCTCCAGAAAATGTCTAACAAAAGTTCATCAAAGGGATGGTACGGAGCTTACTTGAATCAAAATTAAATACAAGTGCTCCAGTTTTGCCATACACTGGAAAGACACATGCAGGAAACGGTGTCCAGGAAAAGCAATGTTTATCCACAGTGCCTCATATGGATACTTCAGGGAGTTCCTCAAGTTCATACTTAAAGAAATATAATAGTGGATATTTTCACAAAGGAAAGAACGTAAACTCAGCCATAATGGTTCGTTGGTTCAGCAAAAGGGGCTTGGTCTGACAATGGCCAACAGTGTAAGCATGGAAGAGGATGTCAGCAGAAGGGTATATGCACAGCACAAGGTCTGCCGTATGTCCTCTCAACCTGCTCCATATGGCAAGGCAGGGGTGGCCAGAGCTGTCAGCTCTTGGTAGTTGATTTTTTTAAAGGTAAAATGCTCTTTGCTTTCTCCCTGTGTCAGGAGAACGCCTTTATCTTTATTAGTTCTACTGTCAAAACTGCCTAATGAAAAAACAGATAGTAAGGGATAAGCAGGGAGCACACCTTAGGGAAGAAAAGAGGACAAGGTGGGAAGATCATCAGTTGAGCATGAAGGACCCACCGCACACAGACCCGTAGGTCAGCCTTAGTCACCCAGCTGATCCTAAAACCTCCCAGGAGAGGGCTTCAGATCCTTTCTTAGCTTCCAACTAATCTGGATGGCAGCAATGCTTTTAGTTCCAATCATAAGGTGATGCAGATGATCAAAAGGTAAAATACTTGCAGGTTTCACAGATTAATTAACAACACTGCATCTGGGGCACACAGCACATAGCAACACTCCAAAGAGATCAAGGATGGGCTGTTACAGTAAAACTGCAAGTAAGGGAGGTTTGCTAAAGCGATAAAAATTAATCACCAGTACTTTTTCTGATATTTCAGAACCAAATAGCCTTTCTGATGATCTGGAGGCCCAATAGCTGACCAGAGTGTGCAGGGAACATTCACAAAATACTTGGGAGCAGCAGAAAAGCTGAAGAAACTGTTTTCATTTGTGTTCGCTGTGGAGGATATAAAGAGGTTCCAATGCTAGAACCTTCATGGGGAACATCTTAGAGAGTCTGCTTGAAACCAAACTGTCAGAAGAAGAGACTTTAGAATGAGTTGGTAGTCTGAATAAAAACAAATCTTCAGACATGGATTGAACACATGCATGTGCACATTACGATGAAACTGAGCCATGAAATTCTTGACCTTCTGTTTACAGAGTATGAATTATCACTTAGTGCTTCTTCTTCCATGCCTCTGAAAAAGAAGGTTGTAAATATGATGCCACTTTTTAAAACAGGCTCCTGAATGCTCTGCAAGTCTGATGTCCAGGCTGGGAAGGTTTGTAGAAATTATTGTGAAAGAAATTAATCAGCCAACAATTTGACAAATGCAGACAGAAGTGTTAATATGGCTTTTGTACAGGGAACTTATGCCTCACAAGCTTATTAGGTAATCTATTCAAAAGAGTCACTGAACGTGTGCACAAGGATGAGCCAACAGACACAGCCTTCTGAGATTTCCAAAGACTCTTCACAAATATTTCTTGTAAAAACTTACTTGTCATCAATTCAGCAAGAACAGATAAATATGTCCCACAGTTAAATATGTCCCACAGATAAATGTCTTCCTAAAAGATAGTAAATGAAAGGTAGGAGTAAATGGTCATCAGACGATGAAAATAGTGTATCCTATGGACACCTATGCTGAGGTTCATCCTATTCAGTATATTCATACAGGATCTAGAAAAAGTGGTAGGGACTGATAAAGCTTGATGATGTTAAATTATTCAGTGTAGTAAAAATGAAAACTGGCTCTTAAGAGCTGTGGAAGGATCTCACAGTATTTACTAATTGGGCAGTAAAATGGGAGATGAAATTCGGTGCTAATAAATGCAGAGTAATTCAGTTGGAGAGAAACAAGCCTCATTTTACAAACATGGTATTGGGCTCTGAGCTGTTACCACACAGTAAAGAAATCCCACAGTTGTAATAGGTAATTCTAAGAAAACATTAGCCTAACACACAGTAGCTGTTAAAAACAAACAAACAACAAGCAACAAACAAAATAGAAAGTTGGGAATTATTAGGAAAAGAGCAGGGCACAAACAAAATGTATAATTCTGCCATTAAGTAAATCCAAGTATACTCTGTGTATACTTTTGATGCCTCCATCTCAATAAGGATAGAGAGATTTGACTACATTTGATGTTCTCCTTTTATCTATGAAGATTTGAACACACATCCACTGTTGCAGTGGCTGGACCTTAGAGATTCAGAAGTGGGTGCATTTGCAGTAGTGCTTCCTTTTGAATTTTTTTTTCACTTTGCAGGACTGCTTATATGTACATATGTATACCTTCAGAGCAGTCTTGGTGTGAATGTAAAAGCTTAGTTCAATGAAAGCAGTGCTGAGATAAGCATCAATGAGCAGGCTCACCGGGATACATGAACTGTGCATGGATGGATTTGAGAAAAGATTTCAGCTGCTGATGACTGAGTGAATTTCAAAGGAAACATTGAAATGTGGTTACATGACTACAAGGGCAGGTGAAGACGGGATACAAAATGAGAAGATGTTTTATGTGCTGAAACAGCAGCAGAAGTCAATAGAAGCAGCTTGTCTGGTTGTTCGGATGCTGATTTGAGAAGTGTGTTGACAGAGATGGTTTTCAAACAGTCTTTGAAGGGGAGGTGATGGTTTTAGTTGAAGGCAGGGTGACCTAAAGGAAAAAAAAAATCATAAAAAAAACCCTGAAATTGTTCACTCAAACCTAATTAAGTATTAGAACAGTGTCCAAACGTTGTCCCTTCTGAACAGAAAACTAGGCTAATGTTTTAAAATAACCACAGGGTGGGCGATGGTTGGGCTCTGGGCGCTCCGGTGGATATTCTGTTTCTTCATCCAGAGTAGGCTGTTTCTATAGCCAGGAAATTCCAACTGGGAACGGAGTTAGCAGTAATGTCCTCTGGGGAGATGTGTAACAGGCAAGAGAGAAAAATCAGCCCAGCCCCTATGCTTTACAGAGACTTTACTCTCACATGAAAAGAAAATGCTGAGCATGATGAGAAATGAAAAAGTTGCAGACAATAACCAGTGATTATAGCCAGTCCAGGGGCTGGAAGTCCAGCTGTTCTGTCTTGCATTTATTTTCTGTTAAAAAATATTGTTGTCAAACAACATCCCTGTTTTAAAAGAAAATAAAGAGGTCCAGCTGCAAGAATACAAAGGTTCAAAATCAAACAAAACCTGAGTGACAAAAGGAAAATGAAAATAGTTGCCTAGGAGGAGGGGGTCTGGGTGTGTGAAGGGGGGCGTGTTTGGTCAGCCAAGCTGCCAGCTTTTCAGTGGGGAAGTGAGGAGGTAGACTGTAGCATCAAAGGCAAAGAGGGGCTGGCAAGGAACTGGAAGCTTGTCTCCTTTTCTTCATGCCTTGCTGAGGACCTTTTATCTCTTCCCTTCTATCCCAGATCCTCTGGTATTTCTCCTTCCTCCTCTTCTTTCCACTTGTCTTTGTGGATTGCTGTCCTTTCTGGTCTCAGCACTTTCCTTAGCCTGGATCCTGCTCTCTGTGGCACAGCTCATTACATTTGGAAACATGTTTCTTTCCTTCTTTCTGTAAGTTACTTCCTGTTAGATCTCTCTTGCGTCCTACTTCCTTTCCCCAATTACTCTTCACCATGAGGCAAGCACAGAAGAGGAGACGCCTAGCCAAGAAATGTAACAAAAAAATGCAGTCTGGACAAGTTCTTTGGAAACAAAAATTTCCAAAAGCTGAATTCGTTCACTGAGAAACCCACCGTACGATGCAAATCCAAATCCTTCCCCATGACTGTTCAAATGAAGGCCTTTGCCCTCAGAGCCACTGTTACTTTTCTTCAGACATCAGGATGGTTTTGGCAGCCCTGCCTTTCCCTGGGGGAGCCTGTGAGCATCACCGCTCCGGTGCGAGGTTTCTTCCCACGGCTATGAACAGGTTGAGCCAATAGCTTTTATTTTGTAAAAAATGAACTGTAGAATCAGCAATAGACATGCATTGACTAACAGACGTACGTAGATACTTTAAGGTTTTGTGGAAAAAATGGTTTGATGATGGCTCCTGTTCACTTATAGTTGCTTCAGAAAAAAAAAAGTGGGCCAGTTTTTCCTTTTAAGATAGTCTCTGATTTTTATGATCTCCTAATTACAGTATATACAAAAGATTTTCACATATGTTTACAAAACAAACACTTAAGGTACTTGTGTAATTACAATGTCTGCCATTAAATTAGTGTTTCATGTGTTTGTGTTTTAATTATTAACTGTGGCAGAACATAGCTAAAGCAGAAAACATGTAATTTCTATGATAATAACTGAACACGATTAACTGCCTATCTTTCTATAAACAAAATGTGTTTTTCGTTTGCATTCTTCCCTTGTCTTAGTTGCATTTAGGGCAATGCAAAAGAGTCTGGCTTGCTCCCTCTTCACTGTAGGTGAATATATGGTATTTTATTTTTTGGAATCTATTGTGCTAAAAGTGTTTATTTATGAGGCAACTTGATGTAGCACATTGTAAAGATTTTCATATCGATCTTGCCTCCTACTCATCCATACGTAATTGTCTGTATAGCAGTTTCTTCATCTTTTTTCTGATGTACAAATGGCTGATATGTCTATTCCTGACCCTTGTGTTTCTTTCTCAACATTCAGTTATGTCCTCATGGGTCTCTATACAAGTGTCCTCCCCTCACCTGTGCAGTCCTAGTAATTTCAAAAGACACCTCATTATTGATGGTCCCTCTACTGCTGTCTATTTTTCTTCCCAATTTTTTTTTCCCAGATTTTCACCTCTTTATATAATTTCTCCCTTATTATTGCTGTTGAATTCTGTGATATAAAGTAACTTTTCAATGTAAAATTGACTCATCTTGTCAAACCTTTTAAAATTCTTTAATATAGATTGCTAAAGTTAAGGCATTCTAAAGACGACTAGTGTTTCTGGAAAATCTAATTTCTAATCACATTTATCTTCCTATTCAGTATGAAAACAAGAGGGTTTGCATTCTTTATTGGGTAACAGTCTAGCAGTCAAGAATTTCTCCACTGTGGCCAGCAAAATGTAATCATTTCTTCAGTCACCTGAAAGACATACGCAAAAATCCAGGTTATCCTTCCCAGTCCTGGTGAAACATGGTAGGCTGTCTGTAACTCCTCAGTCTTACATACAGGGGTCTAATTGGGACATTGGATTTCACTTAAGTCAGGTAATAATTTTCTTCTTTTAGCCTCACAAAAAATTGCATGCAGATTCCCTATAGGGTTCCCCATAGAGTTTCCCTCACAGAACAGAGGGGAACATCTCCATAACACCTGGAAGCTGCCTTCCATGGTCTGTGAGCTGATTGTGACAGCTGACAAGTCTTGAAAGTTTTCTGAGGGCTTATCTAGTTACATGAGTTGCTCAGATTACAGGTGCTCCTTACAGCCCAGTACAGCACTGCACTTGCAGCTTCTAGAGATAGACTAGTCTCAATTTCCATATCACTTTATTCCTTTACTCTAGGCATCAAGACCTGATACCTGCTTTGGAAAAGCTGCCTTGACGGACTATTCAAAATGCCCATAAGCACAACCTCCTGACCACAGGGAGAGGGCTCGCAATTCACCTCGAGTGGCACATCTTAGACGGCCCTTTGAAGCCTCACTCCATTACCTACCTGACACCGACTACAGTCCTCTGAAATGTGTTATCCTCATGTACTCTATGACCTGCCCTCTTCCCCCGCTGTTAGAGATTCCTACAACCTGGATTATGTATAAGCAAAAAAACTAAATGACATGCAGGACCTTTTTAGCCTCAGTGCTGTCAGAGCAGGAATCCTATGGGAGGCGGAGGAGGGCATGGGCTCCAAAAGACATTGCATGCCACAGTGCCATGATGCTGAATGCACAGGGCATGTATAGACCACCTGCATAACTATTGTGGCAACAAACGTGCTGCAGGTCGCAACTACCCTTTCTTAGGGGGAGAGAACTAGAGTTGTCTTCACCCCAACTCTTTATTTTATTTGAAAGATATCACGTATTAGGATTTAATTAGGTCACTTTTTAATTATCTTCAGATTCACAGAAGGAAAAAAAAAGAAAAAGTTGACTGAAAAATTTGACTGGTGAAGACTTCCTTGAGTGATACATACGTTCATTTCAATTGGACTCTGTATGTATAGCAAAGAAACCCAGAATTTCACGATCCTATTCATATTGAAGGATAGGATAAAACTGAGCCCTCACGTAGGCAGACAGAATTTCTTCATGGGACTCTCACCCACTTCCACCACGGCTGAATTTGATCCAAATTGCTTAACAGTATTTTCCTTAAATATTCATTTTTCAGAGAAAGGGTTTATATAACCTGTCGCCTTATATTACAGCTGATGTAAAAAGTTTGTGACTGCAACCCTAAATGTTTTATCACCTGTCAGACATTTAAATGATAATAAAAAGTAACATCCTTTAAATTAATTAGACATGATTAGGACTTCAAGCCCACAGGCCACTTCATTATGCAAAAATTATAAGTTAGCTATTTAAATTACCATTAAATTGATTCTTATGTTAATTGATATCTCACTTATAACCCCTGTTTTTAATTTCTATAGGATCTTATTAAGGTTTAACACAAGTAACTAAAAGGTTTTAAGCAATCATTCAAATAAAGAAAATATACTCAGAAAATGATGATAAATATTTTTCCCTGCCTCCTATTTATGTTAAAAATAGGAATTACTTTAATAAAATATATCAGATATCACTCATGCAACCCTATTAGTATGCAAATTGTTGTGATTTTCTTCTCTATCCTGCCATTCAGCGTAAGTAGAAAGTTGCTTCTCCTACACATGCGCAGCGGTGATTTTCTGTGATATGCAATGATTTGCCCAGAGTACGGAAAGGCAGAACTCAGGTCATGGAATACAATCAAACCAGTAATGCAGAATGCTAATAGTGGAGATGGGCATTCAAATTCATTTGAGTCACGTGTTAATGCTTAGACAGGATACATGTCTTAGGTTTTCAAAGGCTGTTTGCCTTGCCTATGGCAAAGGACCAAAATTCTTTGAAAATGTGTAATTTGTTCCTCAAGTCAGGGTCTGCCAAGACCATACTAGAACAGACCTTGCTGTTTCTCCAAACTATTTCACTTTCTTTAGTATTATATTAAACCATGTTTAAGTTAGGTGAATTCGGTTTAGTGACATTGCCCTTTTGGTATCTGATATTCGTAGTGAAATCTCATCTGCCAGGTAGCTTCTGTCCTTGATTATTAGGTTTCTGAATAATGTAATTCACATCAGAAATAGAGGTACAGGGTTATATTATCCTGGCAGTGTTGTTGGCAGAGACTGTACCGTCAGTGATTCAAGCTGAGACAGTGTTTCTCTCTTGGTCCTTCCCAGAGAGTTCAGAGTCCATACCGTGAACAGTACAGGTTAGATCTAGAAAGCGATAAAAGAGCATCCTTTATGTCCCAAATAGCCTCAGAGTTCTTGTCCATGTCACCATTACCGTCAAACTTCATTCACACTCCCTGGTATGCAAAAGATGCTTTTAGTGTTGTGCTGTTAAAAATACTGCTCTGGTGGGCTGTGACAGAACTCTCAATATATCAGGTACTTTCAATTGAAAAACCATCACAATGAAAAAAAGTCCTAGGGCCCCCAGCTGCCAGGTGGAGCTCTGGGACACCTTGGCCCCAGAGCCAAGCGTTCTGCACCACAAAGGTGGCTGACCCCCTCTGAAGGAAGCCAGTCCTGTGAGAGCAAAGCACTTGGACAGGTATCTTGGGTGGCATCATGGAGTATACAGAAACAGCCATATGTTTAAATGCCTTCTCCAAAACAAGAAGTGCAGCTCTGATAGCAGTCTATGCTTTAAACACTTGACACTTCATCTGTCAATACCATGCATAGATAATTAAAGCTTCTGAATACACCTGAGATGATAAAAATACAAAACATAGTTAAATTCTGGAGATTTTCAACTTGACTTAGAGATGATACACTTTGTCCCTCATACTATAGCTGTGAGAGGTTTGTCCCCAAAGACTGCTGGATCCAGAATCCTTTGAAACACCACTGGATAATGCAATCCATGCTAATGGGTGACAACACCTTTCAGCCAGCAACACCCTACCTGGGCTATTTATTCTCAACAGACACCTTTTATTAATGGGACTGCCACCTGACATTGTTGTAACAGAAGAAAACCAAAAAAATAGCAAATAGTGCTTTAGATGCCATCAAGGGTCAGATATTTAACAGTTTAGCAACACCTTTCAGAATTCCTATTAGTCTGTTAGTGACAGAGAAAAAAATCTTAAATTAACCTTACCAGCGTATCTGTTTTAACTAGATTGCCTTTGATCACATTGAACTGTTGTGTGTTAATGGCTTTTTCTTGGGGAATGAAATGTGAATAAATGAATTAATATTGTAGTAAGTAAGAAGGGTTATTGGAAGAACGGATCTATAAAGGGTCAGTAAAGTAACAGTCCAACAGATAAGAATCAGGCTCCTTTATCACAGTGGGGTAATCTCTGAAATAATGTTCACTTTTTATCTTTCTGTTTCTTTATCTTATATTTGTTGCTATTTGTTACGTTTTGTATTCATGCTCTAAGAGTTCATTGTAAATTATAGCGGCACCCAGTGGCATCACAATAATTAGATTGTATAACTAATTGCATTATAAAATTTCATTTCTGAGTTTTAAAGCTCAATAGTAAAAAAACCCATGCTGTAGTCTGAAACTTGGCATCCAGAGCTTCAAGGATTTAGCTTGGGAGTGATGTGAGGTTTTAAAATAAATTTTTAAAGATAGTGCTTCAGTTGTTTGGGTTTTTTTTTCTATTGAGGCTTTTTTTAGTATTTGTGTAACTTGAAAAGTATTGCAGTGCAAGCAGGAAAATTTGGCAAGGGATTAGTTCATAATATGGTTTAATTGCTTTTGGCATTGTACATATATATTTTAAATAGCCAAGATATTTGAGTTTGAAAAAGGTGCTCAAGAAAGGTGTATTCATGTGGATTCTTTTTTAACATAATCTGTCACAAAACAGTTGCTGTTATTCTATAAAATACACTTTCAATTACTTATGGCTTAAATGCACTCAAAACTTTATAAAAATATTCCAATATTTTCTTCACTGAAAATGAGACATCTATTAGATTTTGCAGGTATAGCAACTGCAAGTCAATCTACAAAAATTTATGGTGAGGTTATCGCTAGTTTAGCTTGTATCTTCAAAAAGCAAATAGATTAACATGAATTCTTAACATCAATGTAGCGCTTTTCAAGCTGGATATCAAGGCTTTTTATTAGGGAAGGTTTCACCATCCTTATTTTATGAATGGGCAAACATTATAGAAATAGAACTCAAGTCGCTGGCCAGTGTCACACCAGGAGATGGAAGAGAAGACTACTTCAAAGCGATAGCTTTGATGCTAACGTGGTCTTGGACATTAGAGTGCATGCATTTAAACCGGAAAACGATAACAACTGTTACAAAGTTCAATGGAAAATAAGGTGGAAGAGCCAAGTCTGGTTTTTGTCCTTTGAAAATCACTTATATGCTTCACTGGATCACGGGGTGGAACTGATATTTCAGAAGAAGCCCTGTTATTAGCCCTGAACAGAATCAGAATTTCCCAGGTTGGAAGGGACCTCAAAAGGTCATCTGATCTAACCTAGATGAGCCTAGATGAGATTATCTAACACCTTGTCCAGTCACATCTTGAAAACTTCTAGTGATGGGGACTCTACCACAACCCTGGGGAGGTTGTTCCAGTGAATGATTATTCTTACTGTGAAAAATTTATTTTGTATGTCAAGATGAAAGCTCCCCCCTCATGCTCCTTTTCTTCTCCAGTGGCTGCTTGTGAAGAGAGAGCCTCTACTCTTTGTATCTGCCCTTTAAGTACTGGAATACTGTGATGAGATCCTGCCCTGAGCCTTCTCTTCTCCAGGGAGAAAAGACCTAATTTCTTCAGTCTTTTGTCATTAGGCAGGTTCTCTAGCCCTTTGATCATTTTCATGGTCCTCCTTTGGACCCTCTCCACTCTCTCTGCATCTTTCTTGAATTGCTAGGACTGGAACTGGACACAGTACTCCAGGTGCAGTCTGATAAGTGCTAAGTAGAGTGGGATGATCATGTCTCTATCTCTGCTAGTAATGACCTTGTGGATACAGCCCAGGATCCAGTTTGCCTTTGTTGCTGCAGCAGCACACTGCTGACTCGGGTTCCCCTTGTGTCCACCAGGACCTCAGATCCCTCTCAGCAAGTCTGCTCCCCAGACACACAGATCCTAGCCTGTAGGAGTTTGCACTTGTCTTTGTTAAATTTCATACAGTTCTTGCTAGCCCACTCTTCCAACCTGTCCAGGTCTCTGTGTAAGACGTCTCTCCCTTTTGACGTGTTCACCTCACCACCCAGTTTGGTGTCATCAGCAAACTTGATGAGGGTGCTTTCAATCCCATCATCCACATCATTTAAGAAAATGTTGAACAGCGTGGGGCCCAGAATCGATCCCAGGAGGACCTCACTTGTGACAGACTACCAGCTAAAGTGAAAAAAAACCTTGATTACCACCCTCTGAATGCAACCTGTCAGCCAGTTTCCTGCCCTCCTCACAAGCTACCCACCCAATTTGTATCTTGGCAGTTTGTCCAGAAGGCAGCTGTGGGAAACAGTGTCAACCACTTTGCTGAAGTCCAGAGAAACTCCAAGTGAAGTTTCAAGAATCAATACTAAGATCTTGTTGCCGTGAGAGGGGACACAGTTCTTAGAATATATGTTTTCTTCAATACTGAGATAGAATCATAAGGTGATGTTGTTTAAAGGTCCTTCTCCCCCACCCCACTCCCCTTTGGTTCATCTGTGCAACTGGATATAGATCTGTAGACAGAATGGGATAAAAACTCTGCTCTCTTTCCAAAGTTTGATCCTGCTCACATGCCTGGATTCCTACCTCTGGGATCAACACAGTCAGCTGGGGATATTGTACATTAGATGTTTTCAAAATGTTGTTCCTCTCACCTTTATACTGCTCAGTATGGGGTATGTTTTTTTGCCCTGGCTGGTTAGTCAGTCATGGGGTTACCTACTTACTATTAACCAAAGTTTATCTTAGGGAGTTCTCTAGGGAAGTTACTCAGTCTGTGGTGGAAACGATTTCCTCATGAATCCACATTGGAAATGGTTTTAGGGGAAGGTGTCTGTTAAAGAAATAGTGGGATAGAGTTGAGTTTCTAATATCTAACAAGCAAATGAGTCCAGTAGCTCAGTGGGGTGGGGTTAGTGGCAGTCCTCTTCAGCTGGAAATGATTTACAAATTACTTCATGGTGCAGATAATAGTTCCCAAATAAATTGAGTCGTGGCTTAATTAAACAGTATCCTTTGCTTCCTTTTCCCGTTTACCTGAAGCAGCCATAACTAGGATTAACTGTTATGTGAGAACATAAAATAGAGAGGCAGTCTCTAGAATTGCAGACCCTAAAGCTTTGTAGGGATTTAAAGATTATAACCAACACTTTGACCTGGCAGTAGATGGGTAGCCAGGGAAAAGCATGGACTATGAGTACAGTGTACATTTCTGATAAAACGAACCATAACATTCAATACCAGATAAAGCTTCCATGGACATTGGCCTCCCAATGTTATGCTGTGTGTCAGCTCCACTCTTCGAAGACATTAATGCTGTAACATTTCCGCAGCATCTGATATCTGGGCAATTTAGTTAAATAACCCAACTTCAGCTACCATCTCTGTGCAGGTGAATCATATACATGTATCTCCCATGCTCTGTCCTGAAATAGACCTTTGTGTTGAAACGCTAAACTTTTATGTCTCTTCATGGATGCAGCTTTCAACTCCAGTGCAACATGACTAAGAAAAATCTCTTTCCTTTCTGCCTCCAGACTTTTCTCTGTTGCTATGAGCAGCAGCACCATTCTGCCTGCTACTTACATCACTAACATGGACATCTTTGCCTCAGATTTTTAGTTTTCATGTCCAAGCCACGGCTCAGCTTTACATATTACAGCACAGTATCTCTAAAACACAACAGATGGTGCAGGCAGCCAGGGAAGCTCGAGAAAATAATGAGATAATACTGGTCTTTGTAACAACTACTTGGTAGATCTTTGCAGGAATGGTAGGTTTTCAAGAGAATCCTCTCTTTACAGATCTTCAGTGACTCTTTACCTTTTATCACCTCAAAAAAAGCCCTACTTGACTTCATGTGCAAGGCCCAACCAGTTTTTCCCCATTCAGCCCTGATTCAATATCTAAAGGTTGATGTTGACTCCCAGTAGGCCAACTTTCAATTTTTTGTCCTTTCTTCTATGCTACCCCTCATGACTAAGAGAAGATGACACTGCACTTCTCTGAAGTTACACGTTATCCTTCTTTTGTCTCCCAAATGTTGTCTTTGTGACACGGTTTTCTTTTTTTTCTGTTTTGTGCAGTCCCAAGTACAGTGCAGTCCCAGTCCAAAACCAGAAGAGCCAGATGTTACATTAATATTGTACTCAGCATGGATCTCTCTTAACAGCATCTGAAGTCTCCTTTCACAGCTGTGACAAAGCATGCAGAATTCAAGAGGCATGAAGATGAGGGAGAAGCCCTCTGTCCCTCGTGATGGAACCCGGCCAGGGCAACTGAATATTTGGGCCCCTTCGAAACTGCACATCAGAAAAGAAACTATGACTCATGGCCCTGAAGGGAATTGTGCTCAGGTTAAAGGAGAATAGCTGAAGTCTTTTACTGGACCATTATTTCCAATAACTCCACCCATCCCCATCTCCCCAAAACACATTTTGATTTTCATTTTCCAGTTTTTGATGAAAGACTGGAAACTCTTAACATTTTTCACTTATTGGTGTGGGGTTTTTTTCCATTAAAGGATTTTTAGGGGTATGAAAAACAGTTTTAAAATATTTAATTTAATCTTTTTCCCTGAATCCGAAAGCAAAGGTGATGTGGTAAACTAGGATCTGCATGGAGGAGCTCTGCATACCATGGAAAAGGTGGCTGCTTGGGGCAGGCAATGGGAGCCTCTGAACTCTGAGTCTATTGGAGATGCTCTAGTTCAATCAGGAATTAATTCAGAGAAGTCCTGTGGCCTGCATTATGCAGGAGGTCAGACTAGAGGGTCACAATCATCTCTTCCAGCATAATAATCCATGAATCTGTAAGAGCTACCATCTTTTACAGTTCATTTCTTCTAAATGCCAATGTTTATTTGTATCTGTAACTTTCGTTGGTATAACATATATAGCTGGTAGGGTAAGTTATTACGAACACTTTTGCTCAAATATTTTAATTTCATCTTTCATCAAAAAAAATCAGAAAATGAGGCATAGATAAGGTGATGAAAACTTATTTCAGAAGTCATCCTAAAAAAAAAGTCTAACTACTTATTCGCTGGCTCTTTTTCGTAGGATAAAAGTTTTGTTTTTAAAATATTTTAACTGAGTCTAGGAGAGGATCCTGAGCTTTTGCACAGGGTCAGACTACAAGAAGTTTGATTTAAATATCAGCAGAACTTTAAATACATCTGTCACAGAGCTCTATATTTTTGGCAGTTATAGGCCACCTTTATTCTGTGTAATGATGAAGGTTTGACTTCTTTTGATTTTTCTTTTTTAGACAAATGAACAGTGCATCTTTCTTTAATTGTGATCCTCATCAACCATTTGGCCCAGTTATAGTATGCAAATTGAACTCTTCAAAAATTAATGCTAACATTTATTAAATAATGCATCATACAATAAGTTAATTTGAAATTCTAAGTTGAACTCCCTGCTCATGTGAGAGGGATTTTTTTTTTCCCTGTGTCATCTTCATAAAACATCTTTCTAGTCTTTCTAAATACCTTGAATGTGCCATTTGGGTTTTGACAAATTGATCTCTACTGAGGCTATTGATAAGGAGACATTTTCTCTGTTCCGGTGTTTTGAGACCTTCTATTCCTTGATACCTTCTATTTCCACATAATTATTAATATTTTCTTACTCTGAACATTTTGGAGAAAAATATCAATTAAATGCAAGAATTTGGTAAAGATGTAAAAGCTCAGAACACATGGAGTAATATCTTCTGCAAACAAGCATTAATTTTATACCATTACAAACAATATGTGTCTGGCCACTAATTTACGCGGACATAATATCACACTTGAGGACACATTGCAACACATGGAGAGGTGAACGCTTGAAGTATTTTTGTATACATGTGTATATGTGTAAGCCTGGCTTTTTTTACAGTTATGAATTCAGGGAAATCAGAATCGGGTCCTAAAAGCAGACCACAATTTACAGTACACATTTCTTAATTTGGTTTGACAAACACAAGTGCAGATTTCCACATTCCTCTGTGTTTAACCATCCTGAATGCCTTTTTGAATATGTCTTTTTCCTAGCCCTGCTTGGAGTTTTTCTTTTTTTCTCATATGTTTAATGTGTGCATCCGTCTGTCGCTTTCCACTCACTCATTCACTGGCCATGACACAGGCAGGTGCCGGACCACAGGCTGGTAAAATAACTGAATAGAAATAAATACAGCAAAAGGTAGTAAGGTCTGTGCAGTAGGAGAGGATCTTTGCAAACACAAATCAAGCAAGGTAACAAAACCACCCCTCCCCTGGCGATCAGCAAAGCCCGGAGCGGGCGGGCGGGTGAGTGAACGTGAGCTCTCCTTCCCATCTCTGTAGCACTCCTCAGCATCCTCCTGCAACACCTGCTCGCTCGCCAGAGCCAGGCAGGATGCGCTTTAATCTCTTGTGCTCCTGCACACCACCGCACGGAGACAGCAACAGAAAAGTCAGTGTTTGAGGGAGAATGCATCCAAAAAAAAATACATATATATTCCCTTTGATATAATATTGCCACTAGCGTGTGTGGGGGCTGCATTCTCAGCGGAGCCATGAGTTTACGTTATTTTTCGCTTCCTGCATCTTAAGAATGTCTTCACATTTATGTTTCAGAGGCAGGTGGGCCTTTAGGTCAGGCTGTCTCTAAGCAATGGTTTTCCAGTTGTGTCTGCAGTTTCCTGGAGAGGCAACTTTGCCAAGCAGCAACAGCAGCATGTGCAGGTAATTGCCTTAATTGGGAACTGAATAACAGTGTATAAGGTGGTGGTTACTTGAAGAACAAAAAGATTCACCCCTAAATACATGGCAACCTGAAACACTTCCAGCCTGGTTTCACCCCTCTTCCTCTGTGCAGCCTAGCCAGGCTGAGATAACAGCACAGCTAAGGGATGCAACCAGGAACGTGGGGATGCGAGCTGAAGTTTTGCTTCTGACTCCTGCTAAGGACTGGCTCCATTCAGCACATCAGGAAGCAGGCGCTGGCTGTCTGGGCTGCAGCTGGCTGTGCCGTTAGCCATCTCACTCACCTGAAAGCACGCCACTGCTTTCAGAAGCTGAGGGGCCTTACCCCTTCTGAGCCTGATGGGCTTCTCAGTTGGGGAGGCACTTCCGTCTGTTTTGTTTCTTTCGACTAGAAATCACTTTAACAGTCCAAAAGGCCACTACTTTATGAGTGGAAAAATGTGATCTGTTTGAGTATGATGGGCTCCTATGTGAGCACAAATGATTTGGCAAATTTTGCAAAGAGAACATGTGGCCTGAATAATCAACAAGAGGAATTCACAAAGGTTTGGCTTGGCTTGCTTAATTTTTTTTTTCTGATTTGTCTGTTCTTATAACTGCCACCTGTTCTTTTGTTTTCCTGTATATCTGCAGTTTTTTAAAACTAGAAGAGACATAATGATAATTTAACTTGACTTTCTGCATAAAATAGAAGCTATAATTTCATCCACTGCTTCCAATGCTTTTGCGATAAAGCCTAGCCTTTAGAAAGACATCAAGTGTAGCATTCCAGGTCATGTGTCTCACCTCTCTAGGTAAAAACTTCTTATAGACAATTATTTTCAGTGATTAGAACGTTATATCAATTCCACCTGGAATTTGTCTGGCTTTACTTGCCATACGTTGTATTTTGTCCAGTCTTTGACTGAAGGTGGAAAGAGCCCTCTGCAAGCAGAAATCTTTTGCCTCAGCTCTTGTAGGCTCTGATCAAGCTGCTTCTTTCACAATCTCTTTGACAAACTAAAGAAATAAAGAAATACTTCTCTACCATTACGGCGAGATCTACATTGTCAGTCATTTCTGTGGCTCTCTACCAAACTCCTTGCACTGAAGGTTCAGTGTTCCAGTAACAGTTGCACTAAGGCTACACCACCTTAATTCTAAGAATATTCTCATATATATGTAGACAAAGAAGTCATCTGGGCACATACTATCAATCTTGTGCCAGAGTTCTTGTGGTTCAGCTTCTGCTTCAAATTCAGTGGTGCCAAAGTCTTCTGAATTTTTTATTCAGATGAGGAAAAGCTGTATCATATCACTCAAGCTTCCTACATTTTATTGCAATTTCTACTGTAAAATAGCTGCAATTAAACAAATGAAGTTGAGCTGTGTTAGTAACAATGGATGAAGAAAGATGGTTGAATCCTAAAGGGAATAAATAAAATCTGTTTCCCATAGGAAGGGAACAGTTTTCAAAGATAACAGCTAAGTTAATGCAGAATGGAGATCTTTGAGCTTTCTTGGGCATATTGCTAGGTGAAACCATACAGGTCATGGCAGTTCTTTGGAGATTTGTTTGGAGATTCATTTTAATTTCTAATCCAGTGCATGAGAGCGAGGAGGTCAAATGCATTGAAACAAACCCATGTCTCTATGAAACCATTTGCTGTGAAACTCCACCTGCTACAGAGGAAGGAATACCTTTGATTTTAATCACTTTTAATCAAATCTTTTAATCAAACCACTTAGTCAAACCTCTCCACCTTCAAAATGAATCCTGCTGAGTGAGCGTGTGAGCCCACATCACCACAGAGAAAAGTGGCAATCTAATTGGAAAATACTGCCTATTATTTTGGCAGAGTTATAGACTGCCTCGATTTACAGAAGTACAGACCTATTGACTTTTGCAGTGTATATATTCAGGGTGTACATTTTGATCAGTATATTTCATTCCCTAATTGGTACTGGTAAACAATGTATACTATCAGACTTAAACCTTTAGTAATGAAACACTCAAGGGTAAGCTCTACTCTCTAACCCAAACATGCAATGTTAATTCACACACAAATTTAACTCACACATTATCTAATGGAGTTACTGACTTCACCTAATACTTTCTCAGTAGCAAAGAGGGGCATTTTGGGGATCCGGAACTCCTTTCTTTTGATTCAGGGAGATAGTGCATAGCCTTCTAAATGAGTGATTTAAGAGCCGCCTTTCCTTTTTCTTCCCCACAGAAACTGCACGTAAATTGCAACTTCCTCTCCAAGTCCTGCTTGCATTAGATTTCCACTCTGTGCAGCAAATTATAACACACTACATATGGAATCCATTTATTTCTCCGCCCAAATTCACTTAGGTATTCCCCATGCATTCATTACAGAATAATCCATCAAATAATGCGTACCTCTGTATCTTTACTTACCACGCACAACATTGTTTCCTTATGGAGTATCCATCCAAAAAATTCTTCTGTTTTACATGACTAGGAAGAAAGAGTGACGTTGCCAGCATTTAGTTTGCTTCAGTTGTAGATTTCTCTATCCTCATTTCTGCCACTGTTTTTATTTTTAAATGGGGACTTCAGCAGAATTCAGCCCAAAACTCAGGTTTATTCACACTGTGAGCTTTTTCCATTATTCTCAACTTATTTTTCCTCATGTATTTTTAAATAGACTTTTATTCCTAGGGATGCTTGCCTTCTTTCTTCTTTTTCTTCCTTCCTTTCTTTCTTTCTATCTTTCTTTCTTTCAGGAAGATGAGGGGAAAGTCGCTTGGCCATTAAGATTTAAAAAAATCACAAATATCTCTTGTTTTATAAGTCAGCTTCAAAATTACCGTGTTTTTCCATGAAGCTCAATGCTGTTCTTTGTGCATGTGTGATTTAGTATATGCTGGTATTGTTTGCCCTCTGTTACAGGCTTGTAAGATTCTTTCAGTCTGGTAAGGAAGACCACAGACTGAGTATACACAATTTTGTTTTTAAATGTTGGACATGTGCTACACTGTCCTTTTCTGTAGTGCAGCAGTAAATTCTTCCTATCACACTGAGAGGTAAGCATGTTCTATGTTTGCTTGTTATTTTACAAGTTTTAATAAAAACATAATTAAAATGTTTCTTAGGCTACAATATGTGTAGTACACACTTGCTATTTCTATAGCATACAGTATATCATGAATAATGTGATTACTCTAGATATAATATAGGGCTCCTCAATATGAATATGAATTATGTCCATGCAATGGTTTTCTATATCTATCTTTTATTATGTGGCACAATTTGCTTTATTTTCCTCAGGGCACAGCTTGAGCTCAGTTACCACCTCTGATTTTTGTGTGGATAATAAAATATTTATAGTCTTCAAAATTAGGTGCTGAGACAGTGATTAGTGCGGTATGAATGAGCAACAGAATAGATAAGGGCATGACATTTTGCACATGCATTACCACATACTGAACTTATGCACACAAAATCCCAATTTGTGTGTATGTATATGCCTGTGATTCCAATTCAGCAATTACTTTCTTCTTACCTGTGGCATTTCTCCTGCAGTTTTACCTGGCTGCTGCGTTCTTCTATTTGGAAGACATTTGGGCTGACATCCTCCACTGCATCTCTGCTGTTGAGGATGCAGCTGGGGCCCTGTTCGGGAAGGCTATGATTTTTCTAAATCTCCATTCAAATTACAACGTGATTGCCTTGATTCAGTTGACCTCCCTGGGTAAATAACAGCATTCCTTGCAATTTTCTGTGTGCTTCCTTCTTAGGTGGACAATACCTTAAACGCCAAAGTACACTTTTTCCCTACACAGACACTGAGGAGCCTGTGACACTCCAGAAGTGCTTTTGCCCAGGTTCCTATGCTGAAATGCCTTCTCCCCTCACCACATCTTCTATTGCCCTCCTACTTTTAGTGGCCGCCTTTAACTGTAGACCATTTCTATGTCCTTGTATTTATTGACATATGTTTCAGAGACAATTCGGGTTGAAAGTGCTATGTTAAGGTAATGAAACCTTTGAAGCCAATTACTGCTATCAATGAAATTTTAGGATGTGACCCTGCTTCCATGCCTGATTCCTTCTAGACATAGTGTTGAATTCAGTTCTTGCCTGCTTGCCTGGCTGGATTCAGATCTGTCTATTTTAAAGGGCTTATAAAAGCAGACATTACTTTACATAACCAATCATATCAGAAAAGCGTGAGCTTCCTCAGTCCCCAAAGATATTAGATGCAGGCTTATTTCTACCAGGAAGTGCCCCATTTTACATTTTGGTTCATCACAGTAAACAAGTTATCTGCCTGCACAGAGCCCTTAAGAATATAACCAGATTCTAGGATAATTCATCATTTAATTTTTTTAATAGAAAGTCAATTTCTTAATGTTATGTCCTTGAAATTTTTTTTTCTTTGTCAGTAAGTTTCTCCTATGAAAATAGTGTCTTAATAATTACAAAGTAATTACAGAGGAACCTACCACACTGGGAGTCTTTGAAAATAGTAGGCGATTCAGGCAAAAAATTGATGGCAAGATACTGATCCAAAAGAATTGTACATTCGTATGTTGCTTCTAAACTAAAATGATACTATACTGAAGTATCCCAGCAATTGCTGCACATGATTCCTCTGCTAGTGTCCTCCTTTTCATAGTGCTTAAAACCATTGTTTCATCCCTCCCCAGAAGTAATGCCAACATTCCTGTGGCATATACGTGTCATATAATAAACGAGCTGATAGCAATATGACTAGCTGAAGCCAGATTTATTTTCCCAACCAAGTCGAGAAGATTTGGAATGGTGAAGCAGCATTGATCAGACAGTGTGTTTTACCATTGAATATCTAATTTAATATTAGTTAAACTTGATCAACAATTCAAGAGTTTAGGGTCACATTATTAACAGAAAACATCAATCCTTTGGATAATTCAATTAAAAAACATCAATAAAAATCTAATTTCAAAAGTCACTGGTATACCAATATACCATATCCGACAGACAGAAACTGCTCAGCCACCATTGAATCACTGCCTGTTTTAATAAGTATTCAGAAATTATACTGAGACTTCAAAAGAAATTGTAAGGAATTGTTAGCAGGTTTATTAATGTTTTATGTTTTATTAAAAGTTTGGGTGTACATTTCACAATGAGCAACATCAAAAATCAGACTTTCTGCCTGTAATTTTGCTTCCTCCTGTCTTTCTGCCTTTGGGATTCGCTCTTTTCCTTTCATCAGCTGCCATTTTCAGCAGCATGCAGTAATTTCATGGCTCATTGCAAGCGCTGAAAACCTTTGAAACCACAAATGCTAACCTACCTGGCCTGCAGCCATTTAGGAAGAGATTAATTTAGCAAACAGAAGCAAAACACTTTCTACTTCTAGCCTGTGCATAATTTCACTTCTATCTATATTTATTTTACAGTGAGCAGCGTAATGACAATTTCAGTAATTGCAACTCTGTAAAAATTTGCCTACCTAGCTTATCTCACTATCACAAGACTGTGAGTCAGTCAGATTAGAAAAAGTACAGCATGTGAAACTGCATTGGTTGCCTTCCAAAAAATATGTGCCTTATATAAAACTTAAGTGATGCTTTGCTCTTATTTGTATACTTATCTACAGGACAATGGATTCTCCATGATGTTTGCTTGGGATGTGTGTGCCTTTTTAATGCACTGTGATTTATGGGTGCTTTTCCCATACAAAAAGATCAGCAACGCTAGTAGGCTGCAAGTGCCAGCCCATTTTTGCAGACTTAGTTACAAATGGCTGTTATGGTGCTGTCAAGCGATTTGAACAGAACTGAAAGTCCATCTGGGGCAAATCTAAGCTATCATGCTTGGAATGAATTCAAATTCAAAATTAGCCTACAAACTGTTAGCTGAAAAAAAAGTTCAAAATGTTTTATTGTTTCTAATTTAACTCAAGATCAAATTCTGTAAGTAAACACACAAACTTTTCTTTTAATCCTTTTTTTATTCCATTTGACCAGCATATTCAGAACAAGATGCATAATGCCAAGCTTATAAATATTTATTTATACAGTAAAACAGAAACGTCTTGATTTCCCTGTTCCCCTGTGATTTCTCTCTGTGCTGAGTATCCCACTTCTTACCAAGTTCGTTGACTGTGGGGGTTTCTGTGTTTATCCTCTGACAAATGTAGAGGTTACAATAACTGAACCCAAAGCCTTTGTTGCCATGTGCTGTGTAAAAAAAAGGGAGCAACAAACAGCTATTGTAGTAGCATTTTCAGACACACAGGAGGAAAAAGATTTCTTTACAATTCCCACGTCTGCCTTGATAGCCAGCATGATGGCCTCAGGTAGGAGGAATCCCTAAGGTATCTCACAGCTCCTGATTTCTATATTGGTATCCTGGCACTGGTAGCAGGGCAATCTGGTGCTGATTTCTGACAGTCATTGCTCCGGGCCCAGGCTGGTTGGAAGGGATTTCAGCGACCTTGAGTGACCTTGTGGATGGCAGTCACTGGGTAATGATTTCGACTGTAGGATTACGCAGTGGTACTTCCCACCATGAGGGGCTGCAAGAAGATTGCTGCCAATGACATGGAGGGAGATGGAGTCAAAGGGAGAGAGGGGGTCCTCAGTGTTGGAGATGAAACGGTTTAAAGTGCACAGCTTTCCAACTTTTTACATGAGGGTAGAAAAAGAGCAATTGAATATCATTGTTAGCTTGCTACACTGTGATTCAGATACTTTTATATCAGCAAAAGGAAAGTGTACAGCATTAAACTTGTTTATGCAGTGTTTTTATAATAGCTAATTCATTTAAGCATACAGATACACAGACGGCAGTGGGATGACTGGCCAACCCACACAGATGTACACCTCCAATCTGGCATCCCATAACATTCATAAAATATGTCAACACAGCCTGGATTCCTTCCATAGTTTATGTTAAACTATTGGTGTTCATACCATACAAGCAAAATATTTCATGTTGTTAAAATTTGTGTCCCTAGTAAATAAATATAAAAACTAAACACATTCCCTCTAAATGCACAAGCCGTGCACAGCAGCGTTGAAGCAATATGTACTGTTTGTACTTCTAGTAACATTGGAGAAATTAACATTTGTAGAGCTGTTTATCATGCAGGCAAGTGATAATATGGAGGCTCCTGTGTTTTATTAGTATTCGTCTTTTAGCTGTGATGTTCCTCGTACGGTGCCCTCACCAGTTACTAGATTTCCAATACATGGGATTATGCATCAGACCAAGGAGTGAAGAAAAGGATCTGGTGAGGGACATGGCCATGTGCAGGTAGCCCCATGGCCTAGACATGCCCCCCATATTACCACCCCGTAGCTTTGCATTGCCCCTTTCGCTCAGCCCCGAGCCCCCGTTGCAGGCACAGGCAGTTGGCATAGCCCAGCTTTGTTTGGCATGGAGTGTCCTAGAGCAGTGGGAAGGCAGCAGCTCTGCTGAACATGAGTAAGTGCAGATGCTCTAGTGCAGGATAAAGGCCAAGAATGAGTCTGGTGTTCAGGGTGCAGGAGTAAAAGCTGAATCCTATTTTTAGACCAGAATTCACCCGGGACTCTGAATGTAAAGTATGTTCATGGTCAGAGTCCTCATGATGCACCGGGCACTTGAGCAGTCTTTGCACAGTGCTGTTACGGTGCTGGTTCCCCTAAATATGACAGCAGAGTTACCCCACCTCCCCTCAGTACTACCCCCGCTTTGCAGAAGACAATGATGGTCTTGGTAGCCAAGATATTCAGCTCAGGAGAAACAAGAAGGGTTGTTGCAGGGTCATAATCAGTAGCTTTTGTGGGGACCTTTGACTCCTTGGTGCTTGCCCAGGTTGGGCTTTGACTTGTTCAGAGATCTTCACCAAACGTGATGATCTGAACTTCCCTAAGTACGGCTGCTTAGAGTGTTACAGCGCCATGCATCTCTGATATTTATATGTTGTTATTCAATGATGAAATATTATTTTTATATTTAGATTGTTAAATTCTGTCACTAATAAATTATGTCACTAATATCTAACCATGTAAAGCAAAACAGATTAGTGTAGTACTGTGAAACACTGTCGTATATTACTGTATAGTAAAATAGATCTGTTGCCGTTATGTTTAATGAGTAATATTCCCCATTAACACACATCTCTGCATTTCAGTAATTCCAGAGCTATGACACAGACCAATCAAGGAAATACATGGTAAACAAGCTATAATTTTACTCGGGCTGTGCAACATAAAATACTTACTGAAATTAGCGTGTGCTGTGTGTGGAGGCACTGAAGGATTAAGCAGATATTCAGGTGTACCCTCACCTTTCCTTGATTAACAAACATGCCTATCAAGATAGAGGAATAGTGTGGAGGGAAGAAAGCAATACTTGATCATTAAAACACAAATGCAAAAATACACTGCTGTTAGACATGAAGAAGTCAGTAAAACCACATGCTGTTTGGAGAGGATTGAATTATCTTCAAGCACTACCATCTAATTAAATATGTATATATTTCTAGGGCCTGAGCTTTGGAAAGCATTCCTATTCAAGAGTGCGCTTAAGCATATGCTTAACTGTAGAATGGGGGCTCGGAGGAGGCATTAGTATGTGTAGTCAAAAAGTACATTTAGCAGATGAGCAAAAGAACTTTTTTCACAATCAAGACTGATGACAGTTTGCTATAGGTTAATCAATTGCCGGGTTTCATTACTTCATTGGAAGTCGGGTTTTTTTTCTGTTAGATGGTGCAAAACATTGTTATAAATAAGTAAATTGTTCTTTTTGATTAACAGATGGCTCGTGACTGGCCCCCCCAAAAATTATTCCTTTTTAAATTAAAGGAAAAATGTTCCTTGTTGAAATTTTCTATGTTGCAGTTCAGCCAAGAGAAAATTTATTAAAATTAAATTATAAACTTATGAAAAACAGGATTTATAACGGAAACACTGATACAGCCGTAACCATAACCATGTGAACCATGCTGCTATTATTTACTATGGTAACATTACAAAAACCTACACTGTTTGGGCCATTATCCTTACAGTTTTCTTTTCAGTACAAATCATTATATTTATTATCTCTCTTCTTGTATAGAGGGTCGTGGAAAAGGCCAATCAGAAGCGAAGAAGCCTGCTTTTCAAAAGGAAATTGGACCTATTTCTAATTCTTCTTCTTTATCGAATACAAGGAGTGCAGATTTTTTTTGTGAAAAATTGTTTCATGTAAGATAAAAGTGCAGATTATTGGTGAGAAAATGACACACTTTTCCCTACATCTTGAGGATTCTTGGGAGATATTGCCAGTTTTCCTAAGAGATTTTTACCTTACTCACAAATGTGTTTCCTTACAGACTTCAGGCAGCAGGTGATGGGGCTCTGAGTATTTATTTGGGAATACACTGCGTAATTCAGCTATTGTGACTCAGATGTCTTAGCAATGTAGTATCTTAGAATGTATATTGTACAGAATATCAGACAAAATGGATTTTTTTAGAAATACTCATTTCTAATTTACAAGATGAAGAAAAACAAAACTGAATTTGTGTTTGTTTCTCTCTCTCATCACTTATTTCTTTCCCTGTGTCTGGAAAAAATATGAATCTCAACACTGTTATTTCTGCCTGCTTGGAAATTATCATAAACATACCTGTATTTCTATGTATTATCAGACTTATTGACAGTAGTGTAGTAGATAGACCACAGCGTATGGACACGGAGCCCCAGTGCCTGGCTTACACAATCACCTTTATAGTTATGACTAAATATGTGCCAATTTTTTAACTCTTTCAAGCTATAAAAGGGATGTGCTAAAAGTTACCTCTCTCCTATGGGTTGGACAAGATGTGATACATGTTCAGAAAGCCTTCAGCGTGAAACATGAAAAATAGCCTTGAAATTATATTTAGGGAGTGCTCAGTGACTGTTAACTGAACACTAACCTGAAATGAAAGGTCAATGTATGTGGAACCTCTTTCTTTTTTTTTCTGAAACATCCATTTGACTTAGACATCAGTGTAATGGAGCACAATAGAATTATTCCATATTTAAAATAACTTTTTACTGTGTTTTGTTTCTCTGTGGTAAGATAACATACACTAAAAGCATGGCTTGGAACTGTAGTGACTCAATATTAATACCGATGGTGTAATACCATCTGCATGACAACTATGCTTAATTCAGTAAATATCTCTGACATTGTAAACACAGCCAGTATAGCTGTTAATACAAAGTAGGCAAATTGATTGACAAATATGTTTAGAGATACAGGTCTCAGAGAGACTATGGATCAGTTGTTTACTGATAACTGGCAGAATGCTCTGACTCGATTACTAACAGTAAAGCTAAAGAAAAAAGCCACTTTATGACTGCCGCTTGATGAAACAATATTCCTGTTTTTTTCAGACTATACTGCCAATTTAGGAGCATCAGCTCTGCACAAGAAAGCTGTGTCACAATTTGAAAGTGATAATGCTGCTAATACACTGTGGTGTTTCTAAAGTTGTGACACCCAAAGCACTTTGCAGTATTCAATGAATGCTTATGACAATTAAAAATCACTTTATTATATTTTTATATTATATTATTATTTTATTAGGAAAGTAGACCTTGAACATAAGAGTTAAACCAAACGGATTTTATTTTAGACTACCTATTGTTATCTCAGAGTATGTCAATATTACGTGCTTCAGAAGAATGGATAGGAAATGTTTATCAGTAGACAATGAAGGCAAATAGATTGTTTATGACAGTATAGGGAATACATTTCTTGGCAAGATTTTGAAGTGCAGTCAGGAGGGTCATTCTTGTGGCTGCTTTTGTTGACATTCATCATAACTGAACATCTAGACTGTAAAATATGTAGTGTTTTTGCACCAAGTGATTCTCTAGGTACAGCATGTTGTGTTTGTATTGGACTTAGACAGCAGAGTCACAAAAGATAGGATGTTCAAATACTACATACACCACTGCTGCTTCTATTTTAAATGTTTCTTGAATTGCTCAATGCAATTTACAAATCACTACCAAGCTTTAATGTGTCTCTTTCCCTATCAAATTTTTTAAGTATACTTGGATATATTTTTTCATCATTCATGATCTCCCCTTATTTCTGACACTAAATTCTAGAATCATATTTTGAAAACAAATAAACAAAGCAAATATTTTTTTTTATTTTTAAATACCATACACCATAAACTAATATTTATAGTTCAGTTTGAGTTTATTTGCATATTCTTGGGCAGTTTTTGTTAAACTATTGTCTTAAGGCATTAATTTTACCACATCACAAGTACAATGTCAAGCAAAGTAAAATCATGTAGTGGATATGATCAAGGAGTATTGCTGTTGTGAGGATTATGGGAATATAGCTAGTTCCATAAAAACATTGCATTTCATATCACCCCATTTTGCATGTTAATGTCTCGTTAGTAGGATAGGGAATTCCAGTTTTTACAAGGTCTATAAAAATTGCTGAACAATAGGCAGTGAAAGGAAGCCTAGAGAAGCAAAAGCCTCATCCCCACCCAGACCCTTTCTACTGTTATTTCAACAATGCACTGGAATCTTTACAACTAGTCACCAAAAATAATAGTCTCAATGTGTGTAATCACTGCAGATAGTACAGCACATTTTATTTATTACTGAAGTTATTAATGGTATTGTATTTTTAAGACTTACAAATGACATTTCCTTTATTTACTACAACATACACGGCTGTTCCACTCTACTTTGAGTTTGCCCTAAGTAACCTGTTCATGATATCTATCTTTTTTCATTTTAAGTAGTCACTCCTACTCCTGTTTCAGAACAGGCTGGCTTTGTTCAACTGCTCTGCTGCCGAGCCCTGCATCAAGCGGTGGTAGCACAGACCCGCACAGCCTCCCACCATGCTTTGTCCTTCTGCAAAACAAATGTGCACAGACATGGAACCATATGCAAGATTTGATCCAGGTAGAGCACATGAATTTCATTGTTCCTTGCACAGGTTTATCACTGGTTGAAAGTGGGTATAATATAAGGGCTGTTCTGATTTGGCATCATCTCATACCTACTTCGCACTCACCAGTGTGAGTTCACAGCTGGTTCAGAGCAAAACAAATTCAGGCATTATCAGCACAGATACATTTTTACAGAACAAAGTATTGTCAGCATGCCACACTCTCCATGTTTGATTAATGTGCACATTCAATACAAATCAGGACGGACCTTCCAAAGAGCTCAGTTCATGTAATTGAGGCCAACTTTTAGGAACTGCTGATTGGTGAGGCGATTTTGAAAATGTGGCACTTTACACAGAGATCGGTGCCTTGCTGCTTCGATGTCATACAAGGTGCCAGAGATCTTTTTGTGCAGATCTGTTTTCTGAAGGTGCAGTCTTAAGATGCGCACAGGTGAGGGAGACATCATCACTGCCCCCATATGGGCTTTAATAACAAAAAAAAAAAAATATTTAAATATCACAGTAGCCCTGTGAAGCAAATAATCAGTAACACACTCATCTGAAAGACTGGAAAACTTGAAGTAAGAACCCAATTGTGATAGAAGAAGAGTAAATGTCTTTGACTCCTGATTTGCAGTCCAAAATGCAGAGGGGAAATACAAGATGATCCAGTCAAATACTTAAGTGACATTAATGCAGTCCAAGAAAGTGCAACTCACAGGATAAGGAGCCAGAAGAAGGAAGCTGGAGGTTCATGATAGGACAGGGAAACTATGCTAACGGAACAAATACGTAAGGGGAACCATAAGTTACAAAACCTGAGGCTTATTTCCTATGCACTTCTCTTTTTGGCCTTGTGGTCTAGCCACAGCACCATGCTCCTTTTCTCCATGTGTTTGAACTATTAACATTTTAACCAAATTTACATAAATAAAAAAAGTCAGAAATATAAAAAATACAAATAGAAAAGCAAATTTTTAGGTAAAAATTTGGGGAACTGGAATCCAATCAAAAAACTTAGGAATAAAATGCTAAACTGAGAATCAATGATAACATTAGTATTATGAGTTTACAGTAGACTTTGAACAGTAAACAAAGTCCATCTGGATTTCCTAACTGTAATAGTATATTCAGATACAATGCAAAGGAAGAAATAAATTTTTAAATGAGTCTGAGTGTAAATAAACCCTCACGTCAATTTGGCTAAATCAGAGAAGAAAGCAGCTTTGTTCTACTACATTTCAAAGGGCATTAAAGATGTTTGCAGTTGCATGTATATGAAAACCCCACCCTCTTCACTGTTCTCAACATTGAAATCCATTATATTCACTGAAAAGAACTTGGCACTAAAATATCTGGAGATTAAAAATATTTGGAGATGTTTAAATCATCAACCTTTATTGATTTGCACTTCAAGAGAAATCACCTAACATTTAGATCAGATACGTACCATCCAATCTGAAAGAAAGCTATTAAAATTGTTCCCGCTCCCCTTTGTAAGTTTGCCAGAGCCTCACATGGTATGGTGCATCATGTTGGCATACAGCATGATGCTGCATAAACAACAGGACTGCATTGTACATCATCAGAAATATGTGAAAATTTATTTGGATCTGCCACCAGCCATCAATTTTGACGAGGAATGTATTTGCTCTGGCTTAATTAGAGAGGATGAAAGCAGGGCATGCAGGTCAGCCTCCCCAGTGCTTGCACACCACTGCAAACTGCTCTGTGGCAGTCTGCTAAAGCAGTCAGGACAAGTCAAAACCAGGTGTTTTCTCTATAAAACGTTCCACTTCCCACTTCAGTGGCACTAGCCATATCTGATACAACACCAGTAGTCACAGGCTGCAGATGCAGAGTGACTTAAAAAGAAATATCCAGGCTTTGTTTTCCAAGTCAGCAAGAGGAATATATTAATCTTTCCAGCCAGTCTCAGAGGTGGGATTTGACCGACTTTGGTGGGGTAACTCCTGATTCAGAGTGATGCACAAGAGAGCAAACTCAAACCTCTGGGAAGAGTTCTTCTTTGGCTGTAAAACCGGTATCTTTCCATTTTGCACCTAAGATAAGGCCTCCTGTGTTTGATTTTTGTATATTTGTGTGGGGTAAATATATATGTTTGTACGCACACACTTTTTACTTTTCACACATTACCTTGTAACTGTCATTCAAAAAAAATAATCATCTTCTTTCCTCTCCTTGATTCACTCCTTTTATCTTAAGTCTGCTTTTTGAGGGTGTTACATTTATCATAAATTTCCAAAACTGTAAGGAAAACAGTTTTAAAAATCCTTTAAATTTTCTTATGTCCTTAACTTCATACCATTTCCAGTACAGTTGCATTTTACAAAGTAATTACATTACTACCAGCCCACCCAGGTACTTTGTGACCTGTTCTTTTACTAGTCTAAAGGTGACTTTCATTTTCATGTTGACTTTACTCTGTGCCTATTTGGAGGTTCATTCAGTGAAATAAAATTGTGTTGCAATTATTTCTACTTAGAGAAATATGACAGCTAGAATTTTTATGTTAATTAATCTTTGTTTTTTTATTATTGTGTGGCTGCCTATCATAAATTTCCTTGCAATCCGGTTTTAATGCATTCTATAAATTATTGCGGTTTCTCCCAGGCCCATCATGCCTTGCAAATAGTTAACTTTGCACGGATTTCTCTAGTTTGCCCTAATACCACTGTACGTGTAATTCAGCAGGAATGGTTTGCATCTCTGAAAATATACGTGATTAGAAAGGATACTTGTCAGGAATGAGCTCTTGGTCAGACTGTGGTCTTGTTATAAGTATGAATGAGTGTAAAAAAATTAAAATACATTAAAAAGATAAAAAAATAGTATCAAATCCAATGCATACTGGACTGAAGGGAACAAACAAGGCATTACGTTTCTTCTTGTTTTGCTGGCTCAGTGAAATTAGGAAGCCACTGTTTCCTCACCTGCATGCCCAGTTAAGGGCCATCTGTTTCCTGTTTAAATGTAGTATCTTACATGGTTTTTCCAAAACCCCTCTTGCATTAATCAACACAATCCCAATAAACAGAAACACCAAATCTTGCTTATCTTTCTTACTCAAGGAAAGCATTTTGGTAGTTGCAACTTGAAGACAGTCTAGCTTTGCTGCAGTTCTTTGTTTTCACTAACATTCACTTTTGTTCTCTGCATTCTTAAATTTTCTCATCTAGTTCTAGGATGATTTTGCAAGCTTTCTGCAACAGCCTGAAGTCCTTTTTGTTACTGTGGATTAAACCAATAATATGTTGATTTTGTCACTGATGCTTTTAATCTGGGTCTGGTGTCATGTGTTGTACTTTACCATCCTCATGAATGTTATAATTTTAACACTGAGTTGAAGATAATAAGGTCAAATGTATCCTTGACGTTATACTTCGCCTTTGATGAAGGTAACAAATAACGAACGTGGCCTGGCCTCCTTATTATCATGGTTTAGATTTACAGGAAATCATTGGTGAATGGATACTCCTGGTAGGGAGAATCAATGAGCCAAATTGGTTACTTGGATTGCGGTAAGATTTACACAGAGAAATAATATTTTTTATTATATCAAATGATTACAGTATTATGATGCCACCACAATGAATGCAGACACTATAAATATCAGGTGTCATCTTTTGAAGATATTCTTTGATAAAGCACCACTATCATTGCTACCAGGATACCTTTTTTCATTCAGTTTTAAATAAGAAATGTACATTAATGAGTATATGTAAAAAGTAAGGAACACAAGTAGCTTATAAAAATGACTGACTGAAGTATTTAATTTCATACATACAAGCACATACAGACAGAAAAAGGCTCTGCAAGAACTTCATTAAGGTTTTCAGAATCAGCCACTCAAATGCCAGAAAAGATGGCTTGGGCAACATTGATTTGGCTCGTTTGTTGCATTCATTCTGGTACAGCCCTTAACTGCATGGCTAAGGTCTAGCTGTAGGCAAGGCCCTGCCTCAGCCATCGTACCTCATGAACAACCCCCACTTCACAAGCTGTTGTTCTGTAGTTTGTTGTCTCCTGATTGCTCAGTGTGTGCTGTGAGACTATATTTATAGCACGCTTTTCATACCTTCCCCGAAGGCAGAGTCAGTTATTTTTGGGCTCGTCCCTGGTGCTCATTGCTAGCAGGATAGCTGTAACGGCAGCGAGGAGAGCCGTGCAACTCCTGCAGTGACATAACATGGAGATATAAAACCCGCCAGTGCGTGCCATGCAGTGCCTCCTACAAATCCTGCCCTGCCAGCAGTGCATCTGAGTGCTTTGCCAATTTATTTTTCTCAAAAAGTGGGGATTGCTCTCAACAGGTCTCATCATGCGTGGTTATGGTACTGTTGTTATTTCCAGGCTAAGCTGAAACAAATTTTGATGAAAACAGAAAGCTTGCTCTAATTTTGCATTCTTAACTAGGTATATCTAGGATCTGATTTTTTCTGAGTCCTTGGGAGGACTCTGCAGCATCCCTGTACACATAAAAAAAACCTTTCATTTGTGTCAGACATAAATGTTTACCACTTCCACAAATCAAAAACGCCAATTTGAAACCAGGACCCAGCAAATGTATAAAATATAGTTATTGGTATCTTGTGGAAAGTTTAGTTTAAGTGATTGCCCAGCATCATTCAATCCTGCCACTTCGTGAAATATATTTTGCTGGAGTTCAACCCTTTACTCTGTTGTCCTAATGCCATTTCACGTCTGTTCTGCACACAGCCATCTGACCTTTCTTACCCCATCCCTAACCTGGTGAGTCACTTGGTGTCCCTGTCTCACCTTGAGTCTGTGCTCAAGTCCCTGTCACTCCCCGTTTTAGTTGGGCAAGTCAAAGGTTGGATGCAGCTACTTGTGACCTCCCTGACGTGTTCCCTGGAGCCTACATCTCACAGAACAGAGGCATGTGTAGGTCACAGCAAGAATTGGGTCAAATTTGGTAGGAGCAGAACTGCTTTTCATAGTCCCAGTGCAGACCTGGGACCAGCAAAGTTGCACTGGCTGCAATTTGTCAGAAGATGACTTATTCCCACATCAGCTCTGCCCTCCTATCCTGGTCACTGTGGGACTCTGGTAGGAAAGCAACCCATGGGGGAAAACAGGGAGATTAAAGCCTGTTTCCCCACCACCACCACCTACACTGGCATATATTACCACTTAAGTGGGCTGACTTTCAACAGCACATCAAACTGGGACAACAGGCAGCCCCGTGTAGGTTGGCTTTATCTCACCTGTAAGCTAGATACAAAGATCGCTTAGTCCAAACCTCAGTGCAATGAAAAGGTGAAATTCTTCAGAGCAGTGATATCAGTCTTTTTCAATATGAGCAGAACTGCATAGTATCCCTCACCTTGCTCTCAAATGGGGCTCAATTTCCTTGGCTGAAATTTTCTCAAAAAATCCAACCTAGGGCAGACACAAGGCATAGAGTGTTATTTTATCGCAAACAGTTGAAATTTGGCTAAGCTCTAAGTAACTGAAATCAGCAGAGTGTCTGGCAACCTTAAATGAGAGGCCGTGTTTCCAGTCCCACTTTATAATGTGCTGAAAAGCCAGTGTGAATGCAAAGCACACGCTATTAAAGCGAGCAGAACAACCAGAACATTTAGCAGAAGAAGTGCACGGCTCAGGACAAGGAAGTTATTTCAGCTTGTGAGTCAAATAAGTAAGGATAATAAACAGAGACTGGCATAAAGGGTTAAAGCTTATACAGCTGTTTCATCCTGAGTGTATTGAACTGAGCTAATATTGTTAGATGACTTAAGCAACTTACATTTCTATATAATAGTGTGATTTTATAAGTTTAGAGAAGCAACAAAGAATGTAAAGCAGGTTATATAAAGGCAAAAAAAAATCAGAATGAACGTTTCTGAAAGGAGCAGTGTTGCTGACAGAGACAGTTTTATGGGAGAGGAAACACGGGCCCAATTTACAAGGGGGACTTAGGGATCTCAGTGCCTCCTTAGGCACCTAAGTCCAACATTTAGGTATCTAATGACATCGTACCACCTTGTCTAATCCTGTAGGTACCTCAGCTTCCTTGACACCTCAAGAAAGCAAGAAACTCCTAAATCCAGAGAAGTCGAAGCACCTTGAATAGTTACAGATTAATCTTCCTCTGCTTATGCCAGCAGTGGGGCTCGATCTAGCAGGCTCAGGTAACACAGAATAAGAGGAGGAGAGAGGGACTGCATCCACATTATTACCTAAGAGGTCAGTGTTGTTTTTTTTTTAATTTTGGGCTGTGAAAGGTCAAACTTTAAAATTCCCCTTCCTATTCGGCCCTTAAATCACATCTTCTGATTCTCCAGATAATGGACTTGGCTGAAAGTTGACCTGCAGTGGTGGGACCTCTGTCTATCATATGAATCTATATGACATAATGTAGTATTTATTTGGGCCAGTGAATGGATAAAGGCAAGAAAATGACTCAGTAATGCATTTTTTTGGGGGCACTTGAATGAGATTAATATAAATAAAACCCTCTCCTTAAAAGGTCAGCATTCTGCTTTCATTAATGCAATTCTTCTTACCCACCCCTTCCTATTCACTCTACAGGAGACCCCTGAGAACCAACCGAATCAGGACTGGCAACTCTATTAGACAGCAGGACGCTTTAACATGACAAAGTTCAACACAGGAGCAAATAAATCTCTCTGTTCACTTCCCCCTTGAGATGACTTCCTTCCTTGTTTCCTGTAGCTGGATATGTGCTATGCAGGAGAGGGGAGAGGGTGACTATCTGGTGTAAATCCTCCTCTCCACCTGCTGAGATTTTTAATTAAAATTAACCTTCTAATAGTATATCTGAATTGGCATATTCCTGACTTAACTCTACCTGTCTCTGTTGTAGTCTTCTGAAGATGGACTGGGAAATCTGCAACACATCGTATTAACTAACACAGTAAACGTGCAACTTTCTTACTATAACGAGTCTTTCTCTGTGAGCCTCATATTAAGACAAAGCATGACACCACAGATATTGGAAACTAAAATGGAAAACTTTCTTTGAGTAACGTTCCAGCAAGCTCTGCTCTTGCTAAAAGGGACATTTTCTAGAAGAAACAGCTCAAACAAAGTCTGTCCCTGAATTATTTCCTATGCTGCGTTTTGGACCTGAGGCAGCCTCCCTCCTCATGCAGGCAAAACACCCCAACTCTTCTCTTTAAACTCCTCCTAAAAAATCAGGGGGAGTTTGCTAACATGCATCAATGCATATTTGCTCATCTTGCTGCTTCACCGTAGAGTCCTGCCATTTAACTCACATTAACAAATACACAGAAATCAAAAGGATGTAGGAAAAGAGGTAAGCTCCAATGCAAGGACTTTTTGCTTTTATGTCCATGTTGTTTCCCGTCCAAATATAGCTTATACAAAAGCATGTATAATAACTTAGTCCCCGGGTTTTCACTTTCATAATTTCACAGTGGCCAAAGCACTGAAAAATACATCCACCAGCCTAATGTTAGCTGCTTTGTTCTTCCCTCTATTTTTTTTTCTTTTATCCCTTCTTTCTCTCTTGACCTCCCCTTTCTCATTTCCAGTTCTTTGTCCGTCTTTCCAGTATTATAATGCTTCTACTTCCAGTCACTGTGGAACTTGTTTAGTTTTTCCTTCTTCTTCTGTCATATTCTGTTTTTATAACATTACCTTTTTTCCTTTTGCTGATCCCTTATTTTCTCTGGTCACCCAAATTCTTTACTTCTTCCTCTCTGTAGAGACTCCGTTATCTTTCTCTTTTTGTCTGCCTTCCACCCTTCCTTCAGTTTTTCCTTCTTTCTCTTCAGACACATTTTGTTTGTCTTATTACTATCCCAGAATATTTCCTTTCTGACTTTAATGGAGAAAGTTTTATTCATTCTGTCTCACTTTTCCCCAGTCTCAGTTCTCTCTCATCTCTCCCTTTTTGACTTCTTAGTACTTAGAAGCCACAAATATCCATTCAGGAACTGGAGTAACTTAGGTTGACCAGATACTGTTGATCAGACATAGATGAGATTAAAGCATAAATGACAGCTGGACTGCTCAGGAGCATACAGGTTGCGAACCCAGGACTGCCCGAGAAGAAAATAAATTCACTATCTTTGAGGGTCTCAGGAACTCTTCAGTGCTGTCTACAGCCTAAAGGGGCAACCTGAGGAAGAGTGAAGAGAGGGATGTGGGAAAGGCAGGGAAGGTGAACTAGAGGAATGTTAGTTTTATATTATGTTTCTTTATGCCTTTCAGGTCATTATCATTTTGGGTCTGCCGAAGCAGCTTGAGAGAGCCATTTATATTTATTGTTAGACTCTTCTCTAAGTTGTGTTATGCAGAACATTGTTGGCTCTGCTAGGGTTATTTCTAACATGGGAGCAAAGTTAATTCCTCCCAGAACAAAGTTATTATCATAATCTCCTAGCATATGTCTATCATAAATATGCTATTTCTTTGGAGTCCTTCCAGCAGGTAATTTTGGGAGACCATTTAAGACAGCCCTCTTTTTTTTTTTTATTTATTGTGGTTGCACCAGACTTTCCCCTACTACATTAATGGAGGCTTGGGGATTTTGATTACTATTACCCCCTTTTTAACTTTTAAACTGTTATTTTAAAAACTGAGCATCGGGCTTTTCATTCTTCCAATTCAGCCTACAGAGTGCAAAATGCAGGTCTGGCACTCCAGGGTGTATGTTAGCTACAGGATAATGTTTGTGGCGGAGAAGTATACAAGGCAAAGAAACGGCTTTTGTGGGTGATTAAATGCTGAAGTGAAGCTGAGGTGTTTGATAACCACAGAAGCTATTTATTGTGTGTATACTCCAGTGCCATGAACATTATTCCTATTATACAACAAGACAAAGGAAGATTCAACAAACCATAACGAGAGAAGGATGAAGTGGTTTTTTGGTTGTTGCATTTTTGCTTGATGGAAGTTTGAAAGTTCTGTTTCATTTTCTTCCTTTCCTAACATTTCCTTTGGGGGGGAGATCAAGGCCAAAAGACAGAGATTGGCCTGCAAAGGATAGTAGTAGCGACTAAATTCTGAATAAATACCTGGGAGTTATCATATCTTATCATCAAACAGCAGTGCTCACTGTTTTACTGGAACAAAGAGAAAGACCATGTTAATAAAATTCATAAAAAGCATTTCATTAGGTTGTGACAAATACGCTTAGGAAAAGAATCAAGTATTATCAGGTTTAAAAAAACAACAATGAGATATATTAAGAAGATAATGGTAATATACATCTTCTACACGTTCTATTAATCCTCACAGAAGCAGTGTGAGTTCAGGATATATTGCGAGACCAAGCTCACAAATACTACTTAAATTCTCAGCAGCAATTCTGTTCTGCTAGTTCCCTGCTTGTTTGCTGCTGTTCCTGTGGAGTATTTTGGTCTTTTTGGATGGCCTTCAGTGCTAGTCAGTGAGCTCCATCAAGACCTATGTCCATTCTCACAGGGAACTGAAAAATACAATGATATTTGAATAAAAAAGACCCAGCATACGGGAAAACATACCTGTTTCTCACTGTTATTACTTAATAGGTGTTCCTCGTTAAATCACTTGAGTTGTTAAAAAAAGCAGAAACAAAATGGTGTGGCTAAAATGACCAGCAACCCAGTGGAAACCCTGAGCAGAGGAAATCGGTCACAACCAACCCCACCGTTGGTCTTTGTTTGTAAATGTTGCTCATTAAACAATTATGAGCAGAGAATCTATTTGTGAAGTGCGAACTCTGTTTGCAAATGACTTGCCTGTAGATAAACAAAGCCTGCCTTGTCAAATCATGAGAAATAATTTAACCATCTGTAGTCACAACATCCACTTCAGAGGTGGGGAACTCAGACAAAAATTTCTTGCAACAATGGCAAAATGTGAATTAACTTAAAGCAAAAAAAGCAACTGTTAATCATGCTATGATTTTGTTGTTGTGTTTGCACATCTCCTGACAGGAAATAATACACATTCCCTGGGGATTTTTATTACTTTAGGCAATGAATTTCAGTGTTAAAAACACTGTCTGCCCATGGACGTTCCTTCAGACCAGGCTGTTTCTAAAAGTTTTTCTAAGTCATTAAAATATTATCTGAGCATATTGTTGAGTGCTTACTGCTTTGAAAGGTGCTGGACTGTCATCGCAAGCTCACCTAGCAGTGAGCGAGATTAAGGGGGCTTGCACCTGCCAGCCACCAAGCAGCAGAAGCCCACGGTCCTGCTGCCCCCTCCAAGGTTCCTCCCCGCCTCCATTGTGCAGGATGGTGGCTAAGGCAGGCTCCGGTGCTCTCCGTCCCCTCCTGCTCAAGCGCAAAAAATATTTCCTCACTATCAATGTGTGAGTTGTTGCCAGCCAATTTTCCTCTGTTTTACACATCATCGTATGTGGCTTAACAGATCAGTGCCCTCTCCTGCGATACTCCAGCACCCTACTGAGCACATCTTCTCATTTGGATGATTGATTACTCTAAGTACCCTTGAAATGCATACCAGTTTTGTTCAAAAAGAAGGTATTTTCTCATTATTATTTGTGTCCATGTTTTATATTATTTACAACATCTAGACATTTTACATGTTCATTTTAAAATGATAGCCGCTGTTGAGTTGTATATGAAAAATAAAAATGAACTAATGGAAGTTTATTTCAATGCTTAATACACAGCCACACAAAACAACGGTATGGACTCGGGGATTCTTGCCGTTGTTTTTCAGGTACAAATTTCCATATGAATTATATGATAATATTTCTGCTCTTGAGTGGAATGTGAATACTGCTTTCTTTGTGGTATTCAGTACTAATGTGCATATTTAAATGACAAATAAAGTTCTACTTATTCTAAATTATCTCAAATGACTATAGTGTATGAAAAAGGACTGTTACATTCAGATGTATCATTTAGAAGAGTGTTTCCATTCTCCTATGATGTGACCTAATTTCAAAAAAATTGAGACTGGGAGTTGTGCTCTCCTTGTTTTACACAGCAGATGTTAATGCCATTATCTACTTAATTTGAAAGCTGCACTGATTTCCACTCTGTTTCTTCCTTTGAGTGTCATTGCTGTATAAAAAAATACTATCAAGTGTACCAAAGGTCATTTGAAGTTACACCCAAAATGCTGGCCTGACTTTATAAGTAATAACCTGTTTTTTTAAAATCACATGAATGTGGATGGCCGTAACATGACTATTGGGTAAGACTGTGTAGAATAATAGAGTAACAGAACTGGAATTGTTGTCATTAAAAACATCATAAAAACACTACTGATGGCCATATTCTCTCCTAGCATAAGAACTTTCTTAAAGTCAAACTGAAACGGGAAAAAATAGCACTGCCCCATATTTTTGCATACTATTTTACTCTAGCAGTTTCAAGATCAAGCCTGCTTAGTTTACAGGTTTACTTTGAAGTAAATTATACTTGCCAGAAGTTTCAGAGATTTAACTGTATTTTTCTTGGCTGAATTAGTGCCAGTCAAAGATTTTGGAACAGAATCTGGTTAGCAGTATCATTGATGGAACATGGGGTAGGATGCAAGACAGCTTGTCTCAGCTGCGTCACCCACAGTTATAAAGCACGTTAAAATAATTTTATCACTAGTCATTTTTTCTGATAGAGTTATGAGAAGATGAAAGCTCTAAGAAGCACCTTCTACTGTCACTGTTCTGTTCACCATACAATTTAAAAAGTATATGGGGTCTCAGTTCCATCAGCATCTTCTTTCCTAAACTTAAAAAAAATCTGCATTGGTGTTACTTTAATTCTCAGCATTTTTAATCTCATAAAACTCCTAAATACCTTATTTCTAAGTCCTTCTGGAAATGTAATGTATTGCAAAATGTACTAATGCTTCTTTTTCATATTTGCTTTCAACAATCTGAAAGTTAGCTGCCCATCACATGAATCATGAAGTCGTATTTCTTTGGTCTGTGGTCTTGCCAAGTGTCAGGACCCTCTACTATTGAGCTTTTTCAGTATTAAGATAAGACACCTGTAAGAAAAATATAGGTTGTTAACTGAATTAGTATTGATAATTCAGTAGGTGGCATTCTTTCTGCTAACTGCTACAGATCACTGGAACAGAATGCTAATGGAGGGCTGAACTTTCAGTTAACAAATTCTTAGGTACATGATTAAAAATAAATTTCCTATACTTGTGTTGGTAGAAACTCCTCTAAGCTACTACATAAAAGTACCATAACTGTATGAACAAGAAAAAAATGTGACAGACCATTAAGCATGCAACGATAGAGGCTACAAATTATAATTTGGAGAACTGATAAAAACTCCTTCAGCAACATGATCTCAAAGACATCAGTTACTGGATGAACTTATGGGCCATGTCAGCTGGATGATGAAAAATTTATACTTTACATAATAATATTCTGGGAGAGAATTATGTTGGGCTATGCAACGTAGCTAAGAGTTTATAAATATTGGAAAAGAAAGAAAGCACGTTTGTAAAGATTATCTCAAATTATTATTGCCATGTAAATAGAATTCAAAGTGATGTAAAAGCTGAAAGTAAAAAAAATGTTGTTAATTGCAGTAATTTCTAATACATGAAATTTGCTTTTATTTTCTTATAGAATGATGTGGTGAGATTTCGTAGAATTGTTTACAGTGTAACTTGAATGTTACATAAATGCCAGCTAAATTTAAATAGAGGTGCCAGCTGACATTAGGGTGGGAGGAGATCATCTGGTGTTTTAATGTACTTGGGTTACATGGTAAATAAGGACAAAGAAGTCAGCTTGCTCTCTGTGAGCTGAAGCCTGTGTAACTCTATAGCAAAACACACTCCTTTATTTCTCATTTCCCTTTATCATCACATTATTCAATGCCCACTACAATTTTTCACTCTCTGCCTTGTTATGCCAAATTATTTTCAGTGCAATAAAGATCAAACTTTACTTTCAAATACTTGAAGGGAGGATGCCAGGGGGATGGGAGCAGTCTTTTTTCAGTGGTGCCCATTGATAGGACAAGGGGTAATGGGCACAAACTTGAACATAGAAAGTTCCATCTTAACATGAGGAGGAACTTCTTTACTTTGAGGGTGGTGGAGCACTGGCACAGGCTGCCCAGAGAGTGTGGAGTCTCCCACTCTGGAGACATTCAAAACCCGCCTGGACGGTGTCCTGTGCAACCTGTTGTAGGTGACCCTGCTCTGGTGGGGGGGTTGGACTAGATGATCTCCAGAGGTCCCTTCCAACCCTGACTATTCTGTGATTCTGTGATTCTGTGATTCTTTAATAAAGATCAAGATTACTTTAGATCGGCAATCAACATTTTTACCGATACTTGTTTTAGTTTTGGGATACATATAAGTAACTTAACATGGAAAACGCTTTCAAAGACTGTAGCTATCGTTAAAAAAATCCAACTAAACATAAGAAATTAATAGGTACCTAAGTTGTGCAGACTTGAGGTTGCTCTTAAGACAATCCCAAACATTTGAAAATGTTATAATAAGAAAACCTTCTAATTATGATAAGAATTATCTTTATTATTATTTTCCCTTTCTTGAGAAAACCAATGATAGTCTTGAAAAAAATGAGCTTGAGAGAAACCATAAAATATCTTTACTGAATGGAAAACAGCACAACCCGTGTCTCAGCTGTGCAGTCACAGTCCTGAATCCAGACATTTTGGCAACCATACAGTATGCAAACAAACATAAACTTTGTAAACACATGATTAGGCAGGACTCTTCTGCAGGATCCATGTTTAGGATGGTCATAAGATCCTCAAACAAAGAATTAATGCATTTGTATATACAATCCCCTTAGTGACAGATTATGAAATTGTCACAGATAAACCCTCCAAAAAGATTCATGTGGTGACGAAATACTATCCATAGTATTAGAAATATGTACCAAACCCATTCTTAGCAAACATTCCAATACATCATTTTCAAATTGCACCATACTTAGTCTCCGTAATAAATGTCTACTACTTCAGACAACAGACTTCCCTCTGTCTTGCAGATGAAAATTAAAAAAAGGTAGGAAAAATCCTGGTGTCATTATCTCTGTATTAGCATACTACCTTTTTCAAGTTAAAGACCAGAAACTTAAAGTATACAGAAAATATCTTTAATCAGGAAAAGAGAATTTTAGAGATTAAGTCTACAGTTTTGAAGAAAGATTAGAAAATAATATATTCATTCTGAATTAAATATTTCATTGTTTCTTAAATTTATTTTTCTCCAAAGTAGGATTTAATTTCAAATTTGAATTAAATTTAGATCGATACAAATTGCATATGGTTGAAACAAAATAAGAACAAAATAATTCAAGTGTAGGTTAAAGAAAAACTTCACTACACCTGAAATTAACTTAAAAAATGGTTGAAGTAAGAGAAACATACTTCAGGTTGACCCAAAATGAACTTTTAATTATCTTTAATAATGGCCAAACCTGAAAAAAAATCACTCATTTAGACTCTTCCATAGAAAAGAAAAAAAAAAAAAAGATGATGACTGTTTTGTTACCAGAAGAGTTAATTTTATTCTGAGGAAGAAGTTAAATAACACTTAGCTAAATTCCTGTATTGTTTAAAACAAACCCCTTAAACAGACTGTTTATACTACATATAAAATTTTACTGCAGGTGCTTCTTTTCCTCTCATGACATTGCAAAACAACAGGTGTTCAGGCTAGCCATACTCTAGGATTCATCCGAGAAAAATAATGAAATCTCTAGCCCTTTGTGATCAGTTGTTAGTGATGCAATTATTTAAAAAGAATTATAGGAAGAAAAGAAATATCATGTCACTTGATAGCATGTACCGGTATGTAGAATTACAGAACAGGAAAGCGCTCTCTTACTCTGGTTTTAGTATGTCACTCTCTTGGTTCAGAAGCTTAGTGTGCCAAGCATTTACTGCAATTGCATGAAGAATTGTTACATCTTTGGCAAGTATCATGTAGAGCTCAGCAAACAGATGTTACTTACTTCAAAGACAAAATACATTTGGTGTCACTTAATTCATATTCGGATATCTTGAAACAGAATGACAGTGGCACAGGCCTGAAAGGAGTACCCTGGGTCTCTTACTCCAATTCACTACTATCATGGATGCTCTCATTGTATAATTCCTCTAATTTCAGCCTTTACCAGATTCATTGCATTAAGCAGATATAGCATAAAGGGTCATCATGTTTATCATACATTGTCAGGGTCAATCACCTATATGTAAATATCTGTAATATACTTACGGGGGAAAAAACAAACAGCTGTGGTTGAAGTTTCAGGCAGAAAAAAAATTTATACAAAGTTCAGTGTTCCCAGAAGCAGGAATGGTAGCACGTGCACAAAAGAAAAGCAGGAAAATGATAATTTCATGTACACATATCTACGCTGTTACAAGGAAAACCCATTCTGTTGCTTTTCTTTACCCAAGCCCTTAAAAGAGTTGCTGAAATACTATAGGCTAGATCTGTGCCGAGGGTGAAGTCAATGTCAGAGGCAGATTTGTTTTTAATGCTGTTCCATACATTTTTTGAAATGAAACTTTAAATCCTTGAGCACAAGAAAAGGCAGCAATTTCTGGGGTCTTTTTGGCCAATGCTCTGCTCAAAAAGCTTTTTCTCTTGGCTTTCCCTCCTGGCCATGCTTAAAGTGACTTCCCTGTTTCCATAGGTGTCCTTCCCTCCTCCCTGCCTGCGTGCTCCCAGCACCAGCAGCTCCCCCGATGGGCCTCGATGACGCCCCCCGGGCTTGCAGCCCTCCAGGCTTGCATGCATCCCCCCCACTTCGTTCTGGCGTTTCCTGTGACCCATGGATTTGACAGTTGTCTATTTGTTGTTCTTAAGAAGGGCTCAGGAGACCAACTGACCCAGCTTAATTAGTTTATCGATTAGTACTATAAAGTCCATAACCAATTAGTGAAAGTAAAGTTATTAATGTCCAATTCTGCAATAGTCTACTGCGAGGATGCAGCCATGCAGCAGAACAAAGCAAAGACAACACACAGCTTGTCATACCCCCGTGCGTATCCCACTTGTTCTCCATAGACCACACGAGAAAAACCTCCACTGTGTGCACTTCTCTCCCCATTTTCCCTAACAGGGGGAGGAGGATACAGCTTTCTGATTTTATTCTGTCTGGCTACTATTACAAAAGTAATAACTGTCCCAGCCACTGGTAGAGGGACTTCGATACTTTAACTGAAAAAAATGACTGCTGTGGAATGGAGTGTAGCGTGAATGCAAAACATTTTGCGAATATAAAACAGAGTACCAAGACTTTGGATAACAGGGCAATAGATCCTATTCAATATCTTTCTCAATGAGATTTAGTTATATCCTTCATAAAAATAGGTTTGCTATACTGTGAAATTCATAGTTATGTGCTAATGCTTTAGTGGGAAATTAAGCACGGTATTTTAGAATTAGTAGTTGAAGTTTAAGGAGGAATTACAGAACGCAGCCAGGATGCAGTGATCAGCGTTTGTGCTCTGATATCAAGCAGGTTGTTCTTTCCCCATATTCAGTGAAATAAGCTCCACGCTGTAAGTGTTAATATTGTTAATATATATTTTGAACTGTTGTGTTTGGGCTATTAGGCACATCTTCATAAGGGAAATTTTTATTCCTCTAATATGACTGCAATAGCTGGAAGTATCAATGTGTTGCATAATTAAAGGACTATGTTAAACAGGTGGAACCAACATGGCTACTTCTAACAAAACCCAACAGGAGCAAGAGAAACTCATCTACACTAAAATATTTGGGCCCAACCGTGACCGATTCTGGTCAGGACCTGTAAGGTGCATCATTAAATACAGTCCTCAGTTTACAATGGCAGAGAGATTTCCTGTTCTGTTTCCAGGAGCCAACTTATTCCTTCTCTTTGCTACGGTTCTGCTCTCAAGACTTTTTGAGCATTAGCTTTTATAAGAGTTATGTGCAATTTAAGGAAATACAGTAGTTTCTTTCTATTCCAGCTTTGTAATTTTATTAGGATTTGATTATGAACTTTTTGATAGTAGTATCATTTTTTACAACGTTGTTCTTCAGAGGTAAGCAAGCCTACTGTGGCATTATATTAGCAAGGAGTTCGTCCTTGCCAAAGAAAAGGAAGATGGGGTGTTGTGTTTGGAATGGCTTCAGCAACTTTCTTTGAGCTGAAAACAGATACATTGAAATTAGTTTGCTGAAAATGACTTAATTATCCAGTTTCATCATATAAATTTGATTCAAAGAGGAAAGGCAGTGTGACGGTTCATTACTGCAGTATTTCTTGCATGAGTTCGTTGATGCCTTGCTCTCGTGTTGTGAAGCGGAGTCTCAGACCGAGACTCTAATTCATGATGATACTGCAGTGCAGTTCATTTCTGAATGTATGTTGTAAAACTGTGCTAATGGTTTGTTCTTTCTCATGACAGAGTGGCTGTGCTCTGGAGAAGGATATAAAAACATGAGCGTAAGTGGCCTATATTATTTCTAGCTTGGAGTATTCAGTGACATACAGGGAGCATGAAAAAGCTTGTACATTTTACTGTCTTTTTCCAGAAAATGGGTTTGCATCTTGTGCAAAACTCCCGTGGAATCATTAAACAGAGAAGGATGAAATAGTGAACTTCGATGAAGAAATAAATAGCAAAACCACTTGTGGAAATCAGATGTTTGAGTCTTTGCAAACAGAAGAAAACAATTTGTCAGTGGAACTGACACTCTTCTTCAGTCTGTGCAATTGCTTGTTGGAATGGAAATTTATTATAAAAGTAGGAGAACTGCTTTTTCTTTCTCCTTTTCTGAGGTCTTCCTAGAAATTTGCAGGTGATGAGAGAAACCTTCATCTTAATAAAAGAATAGGCCAGCTTACTGATTGGAGAAAATTACATGAAGTTTTTTAATCAAAGTCTCTGTGGTCTGCTGTCTGATTTTCTAGGCCAGATGTCAAATGTTTTTCACTGATGTCGATGTTGAAGTAATCACTAAGCCAATTCCAAGAATGAGTAAGTGAGACTGTAATAACATTTCATTTCAGTATTACATAAGCTTTTTTTCCCAGCTATGAACAAAGTAACAGGACCCCTCTGATTCAATATAATTACACAAACTATTACTTTGAAATTTGTGAGACAGTTTTATGTGTGGTCAATTGCTCTATACATATATATGGGAGGTTTCAGTACAAAATGCAAAAACACATTTACAAAGTTTTATATTTTTAAACATTTACATTTAATTTAAAACATAATTGCATTTTTAGTATTTAATCTATTTTATGAAGTTTATCTTTGCTACTACAGTATTAACCAGTAATTCGAAAAGGAGAGAACTTGCTAGAAAAAAGACTTTGGTTTGCAGTTAGAAAATGGGGAGAGAAAGCACTAGCTGGCTCAAGGGATGATGTACCTCAGTGAGGGAATCTCAGCTGATTATTCTGAGAGTGTGGTATCAGATAAATATTACAGTTTTTATGCAGAGTATAATCAAAATTTCTCATAGTCACATAGACAATTAGTCTAGTAGAACTAACACTGAACTCGAAGAGACATGGTTTCTATATCTAATATGAAACTATATGCAGTGCACAGAGTAATCTTAGTCTATGGGTAAATTACAATATTAATACAAATATCCTCAAGCAGCAGACTCAGACCCTTAGTAGTCAGAAACTGGTAAGATATTAACTATGCCACTTTCACCACAATTCAGATCTTAAGTGATAAGACATTTTGACTAAATAACTTCTGTTTTATCCGCTGCATATTTGGTGATCAGCTATCCAATCTGTTGTTTCTCCATCGACGAAGCCCTGGCCTGTTTTTGAGACAAAATTTCATATTCCTTCATGAGCTTTGCTATGGTGCTCGGTACTACAGTTTCAAACCCAGTGATGGCACTGTGATGTTTTCACACTGCTCTTCTGAGAAGAAGTATTATTTATGCTCATTTTGTAGATATGGAATGGAAACATAGAAAGATTGACACAAATATGTGTTACGGTTTCCCGGTACCCATCCAGGACTGTTTTTCAGCATCCTTTGCCTCAGAGCACATTTTGTTCAAAGCTCAGCTTGCTCCGATGTTACGTGCAGTTGTGATGTTATTTGCAGCATCTGTAATTTCTACACATACTATCTGTGTATAAAGTCTGCGTTCACAGACAGTATGTGTAGAAATCAAGGCCTCAGGACACACACTGAGTGCTGCTCCTCTCACTGGATGTGCAGGGCAGACCGGGCTCCTGAGGCCCAGCCCAGACATCGCTGCTGGCTCCAGCCGTAAAACTGCTCCTCTCAGGGATCTGTGATCAGATCCAAATGAAGTTGATTCTTATAAGCAAGGCAGAAAGACTAATTTCAAGGATGGGGTACTAAATCTTTTAAGGAAAGGTTACTAGAACCATTTAATGGGGCTTGGGGACCTTTGAAGAGACACCATGTGCTTTTTCCCTGTGCTCATTCTCAGAGACAGTGGAATCCCTTTTGACTGAAATTTCCCAAACTTACTCAGCCTGAGAGAGCTACACAACAGGAAAACTTCTATTGCAAAACCAAAGGTGAAAGTCTGAAAAATGTGTCAGTATGTGGAAACAGAATCTTAAAATGGGAAACATCAGACAACATTCAATTGTACTACCAGTCCTACCTCCGATAACAGGGCAGAATATAAACAAGTTGGAGAAATACTTCTGCAGCACAAACTCTCTAAAAATGTAAGATCTTTCATCTTAGTCATAGTGATCCCCAGGGACAGTTCTCTATCCTGCTGCAATCCTGACTTAGTCTACCAAGTACTTCAGAGGACAGTGAATGTAGGATCGAATATACAGTACATTTAAGTAGATTAGTTAGAAAAGTTAACATTTCATTTATAGACCAAGCTCAGAGATGAACTTCTATTACAGACTTATGTTATAATATACAAATTGTCCCACAAACAGGGCAGGTTTGTGATTAAGACAGAGGCTGAGGAGATTCAGGGTTCGGTGACACCTTTATGCTTTATCAGCCAAAAGCATTTTCCTGTGCTTACCTACCTATACATCAAGGACCAAAGAATCTGCAGTGATTGGTATAGTCCACTGCCACTTTGATAGTGTAATGATGAATTAAATGCAAAACTTGGAGACACAATTATATGTGCCATTTTTTATTAACCTTAAAGGGACCAGTTTCTTGTCAAGGACAAGCACTCTAAGCCTAAACCTCTTGAAAATCCTATCTAGTATATCTCCGATTATGTGGAAAAATCCTCCCAATAAATAATTAATAACTTTCATTATTTATCAATTTTCAATAATTTTATTGCTTCTTTACCTATGTGTTGAAAATAGCTCATTTGCCTTTAATCTGTGTTTGAAATTGTTCGCTCAATTTTTTTGTGAATTTTTGTTTCTCCATCATTTCTTATTTCAGTTGTTTTCTTAGCTACAATAAGTCACTGGAGACTCTCATAATTGTTTCTTACCCTACGGTTGGATGTGTGAAATTGTAGATACAGAGCTTCTGATGTGCGAGCTCCTGGAAAATAAATACCTGCAATTGTTGAGCATGCAACATTAAAATATGTTTTATGAGATGTTCATGGTAATGAAAAGACACTTCAAGAAAGTATACAGGAAGAAAAACCCTGGTATGAAAACAGCCCCAAATCATTTTTTATTTTGTCTAAGTATTTATGGAAATAGTATTTGCTGTAGTGGGCTAGAACTTACATGAACAATATTTTGCCTTACTCTTCAGGGAACCAGAGAAATAACACATATGTAAATCCTTCCATAGATGTATTTTTGTTAAAATATTACTGTTTCAATACTTTGAAGACAGGAATTGGTCAAAACCTGATTACCATGATACGATCAACCATGTCAAAGCATACACCGGTGAAGGCAGGCTGTACATTTAAAATACCACCAATAAAAATGTAGACACATTTTTGTATTTAACATCTCCAAAATATGTCTTTCAAAGTCTTGCATACATGTTCGGAAGAATAACATTTTTTCCTGATTCTTGGTAAGAAAGACTGTAAATACTGCTCAAAAAATATCCTTAACAAGGCTTCCCTTGGACAGGAAAATAAAGCTGCTATTGGGAGGTCACCAAAAGGAGGAGGATGACGGGGCAGGTAGCTCACTCTCTCCATATTGGCTCTGAGATGCTTCTCTGTCTACTCCTCTGCTTTCTCCTCTCTTCTATCTGTAGCAGTAACACAAACAGCAGGACCCTGGCTCTTCTGAGTGTGGACAATGGCAGCTTTCCCAAACAAGGCTGCAGATCTTCCAAACTTTCTGTGAACAGAGCAAAAGCATGAGTTTAGTGACTCGTTACTGTGGGAAGATGGAAAAGACAAAAGCTCACTGAAGGAAGCAGAGACTGAAGAGGAGGAAGAGCAGTTTCCATTGGGAAATCATGACAAAAGATAAGGTTGACTGCTACCTACAGGGTTTAGGACAGGCTATAAAGGGAAGAGACCAAAACCAGCCCACCAGCTAGCAAAGCTGGAGTGCCTCGATCATAGAAAATAACATCAGGATTTCAGTAACTGAGATGGGTTTTTTCCCTAATTTTTTCTTTCTCCGTGAAGAGTTAATTTGTCAAAAACATGTTGACACAGCCATACATACCAGACAAGAAGGGAATTTCTGGCTGAACACCTCTCCTGCAGCAGCAAAGCACCAAGTGACTGTGGCTACCTCCTCAGCTGCGGAAGGCCAGCAGTTCAACTCTGACTAAGGCAGAGCAGAAAATCAAATTCCTCCTGGATCACAGGAAAACTCATGAATCACTGGTCCATTGCCCATTCTGGGATGGATGAAGTGCTGTCTGGCTTGTCTATTTGAGGGGGCTTGGATGTAAAACAGGAATGTTTCTAAATATCAAGACTTTTGTGGATGGGAAAACTGTGCTCAGCCCAACTGCTGCCAGAATGTGGGTGGGAGAAAGAAATCTGTTTAAATAAAAGCTGTGTTTCTGAGAGATAGAACAAGGAGTTTGATCTCAGCGAGATATAAAAGCAAGGGAGCAGTGAAAAAAACAGTTGAAGATTGTCAAGGTGTTAGAACAAAGGAAGAGCGTGGCTTCTTGTAGCATTTTATTGAAACTGAGCTGAGGGAAAGTAAAAAAGGAAGATGCGCGCTCATAAAGGTATATTCTCTATATTAGAAGCTTTAAATGCGAGTTGCAGGGAGAGCAATAACCAAGAAGAGGGCCCAAGGAGACATGACATCCCACTCCAACAGAAACATATAGAAGCTATCAGTTTGAAAGGGAAAAGCTAACAAGTCCTCATTAATGAAATAAGGTGGAGAAAATGAGGTATTAGCTTTTGGAAAGGTCTCCTGGGATGAAGTTAGGAACAGTCTCTCTGTACTTTGGATTGAGCAATAATGTCTGTCTGCTGGATGGATCCACACATAGAGTTGAGCTTTGCTATTCCCTTTTATTTGGACTGATGACATTGCTGATGCATCTTCCCCTTGGGTGTATTTTCCAGAGTGACTCCTCCCCAGCTCCTGAAACACAGGCTTTTCTGTTGCCAGCAATGAAGTCATGACTTACCGTCCTGTGCGGCTGGACAGCACATTCTTACTGGGACTGCCACAAAGCTGTGCTACTGTCACTTTTTTGGGCCAGTCTTGGTGACTTGTTTAACCATGCCTATACCACGGGCACAGCTGTCAGATGTTTACTGCTGCTTTTTTGAGCTCTTTATGTGTCACTGTGTTACAGAAGGCTGGCTCCTCTCACACAGCACGTACCCCATCAGAAAGGCGCCTTTGCTTACACTAGCTGCAAAACTCATTTCACACAGTCTGTTTTAGCCCATCACAGCGGTACTTTCCACTAAGTAAGGGACATGCTATTCTGATTTCTTTGAAGATGTTGTGGCAGGTGGACTAGCAGTGCAGTCCTGATCATGGTCCCACATTTTCCTCAGTCTGAGTAATCAAAGCAATTCTGCTAATCCCTTCGCAGAGATGAGAGCGGCTTAGCTGTGTTCATGACAATGGGTTGCTGTTTTTCAACTGGGGCTTTATTTGTAAAGTGGTCTCTGAGGCAAGAGGACATTTTGAGGCTGCAGCCTTGAAAATGTGGCACCCCAGTGAATCTGATATCTCTGCACTGTCCTGCAACATGATTTCATTAACAATTGAATCTTTGGTTGTAACCAGGAAGGACAAAGACTCTGCAGGTGTCTCACACCTTGAATTCGGTGCCCCACACTTTGAGGCAAAGACTTTTTGATTTAGGATTTTGGTTTTCTTATGGGCTTTTCCAGAAATGATTGAAAAGACGGCTGCAAAACACAGACAACATCTCGCTTTTAGAAATGTTATAGGGGAGATATTTTACTTCCATAATATCTTCCTGACTCCTGGGATAAAGAATAGTTAGTCTGCCAATGTGAATGGTGGATTTTACATTAAGTGCTCAGCTGATAGCTCTGAAAACATCTACCAGTATATTAAAAATTAGTTACTCCTTCAAACCACCAAATATGATGCGAACAGTATTGTGTGGTGGAAAAGGATCTCTTTGTGGTTTTTAGGCTGCTGAAACACTAGTTGGAAAACTGGCTTGACCTGTATTTGAGAGTTGAACAGTGCAGCAAAATTCATTTTCCCCCTTTATATTTTCTTAGTCATGGTCCAGGACATGTTCCAGTACTGATAACAACTGCAAACCCCAAACGATGGCCTTTACAAAAAGAGAGCGCAGGATAAACAGCCCTGCAGCCAATTGCTCCTAACTTTCAGCTAAGCAGGCAGAATAGTGAAGATGGCTTCACTCCAAAATTATCACAACAGAGACCACACAGATGGGGAGATAAAAGTTTTCTCGGTAAGCCCCTAACAATGCACACCATTTTGCTCTGAAACGCTGGGATCCAAAGGTAAGCCACCTGCGTTCTCATGATGTCATTGAAATAAAGGCCAGGGGCTGATTACTTATGGGCGCTCTTTTATTATCATATATCAGGTGTCACCTGCAATTTTATGTCTCAGGCAGTACAAGAGAATCCATCTGTCATCTACCGGTGAATCTCAGTGAAATTTCTTTTCTTTTGAAACTGAGACTATTAGACTGGTGAAGCAGATATAAGACAGTCCAGATGTTAAAGAAAAAAAAAGAAGATTCAAAAATCCTTAAGGAATTTTTTAAAAAAAGTTTTATTGCAAATAAACTGATTTTTAAATTTTAGTACTGCCACATTTACCTACAGGTAAGAACAGGGCCTATATTTCACTAAATATGATGCAACAGAACAACAGATATGCCTGGATGTATTCTGCTCACCACATAAGTTCTCCTAAGGGTCTAAGTAATTTGTAACTTTTTTAACATTATTAGCTGCACATACCAGTATAAAACTAACAGGTAAAGATAAAAAAAAGCTCAGTTAATGTAGTATGCTTTGAAATTCTCCTGGGTTGGAAGACTTCACGTTGCTGTCACTGAAAGCTCAGTACAGCTTTGTGGGGCACAGGCCTCCTGTCCCCACTTTCTCATGGGTGCAGCTGGCTCCTACCTGCTGAGCCAGGCCTCTCCTGTGAGCCACTGCAGCTTTTATCATCCCTCCGTAGCATGCCTAGGAAATCAGAAGGAAAGTATGCTTCATCTGTGCAATGCCATGCCCTGCAAATGAGGGAAAAGTTATGATCAGCCCTTCTTCCACCTAAGAACATTTCTAGGGCTTGGAAGAGTATATCCTAAGCCGATAAGGGGCCATTTCTGCCACGTTTTCTTCCATCACGTAGTGCTAGGAGTAATATGGAGAGAAGTAATAGTACTTGATAATACAAATATTCTATGAATGCTTTCAGTGTGATACTTAGTGATTGGATACTGCTTGACATAAATAAAATTAACTGTAGTAGATTTAAACCCAAATATTTGGGGGTTTTTATATTTACTGCAGTATGCTGCATCAGGGCATTTCCTGGTACTGCTCTGACTTAACATTATAAATCACAACAATCAAAGGTTGTTGGGGAACTTTATGATGTTACCCAAGATGCTGACTTGCTTACACTACTAAGAGGTGGGAAACAAATGTTGGCTTCTGCGGCTGAAATAAGACTATCGCTACAAGAAAGACATTGAGGTGCTGGAGAGTGTCCAGAGAAGGGCAACGAAGCTGGTGAGGGGTCTGGGGGACAAGTCTTATGAGGAACGACTGAGGGAACTGGGGCTGTTTAGCCTGGAGAAGAGGAGGCTCAGGGGAGACCTTATCACTCTCTACAAGTACCTGAAAGGAGGTTGTAGAGAGATGGGGACTGACCCCATCTTCTCCCTGGTGACAAGTGACAGGACGAGAGGAAATGGGTTCAGGTTAAGCCAGGCGAGGTTTAGGTTGGATATTAGGAAAAGTTTTTTCACTGAAAGGGTTATCCAGCATTGGAATAGGCTGCCCAGGGAGGTGGTGGATGCGCCATCCCTGGAGGTGTTTAAAAAAAGGGTAGACGTGGTACTTGGGGATATGGTTTAGAAATGGTTTTGTCAGGTTAGGTTAATGGTTAGACTCGATGATCTTAAAGGTCCCTTCCAACCTTAACGATTCTATGACTCTATGATTCTATGATTCTATTTAACTTTGTTATTTCAAAGGACATTTTACAATAACCTTGGATCCTCTGGAAACATTGTCTTCCTTGATTTGGTTATAAAATAACTTTTGCCAAAATTGAATTTAACTTCTGTACTGGCTATATATGCACAGAGTACTAGAAGACGGGATTAATGCATTAAAAAATAAATCAGGGTTCAAACCTCATATTCACATTTATGGCTCAGTTTAGTCTCTCCTTAAGAGAAGAAAAAAGGAATGCTGAGGTTGAGCTGATTAGTGTGTTATCCAGGTTCTGCAGCCAGAAGAAAAATCAGGCTGGAACTTTTAACATGATGCACAAAAAGAAACAACAAAGAATAAGGAGTCACATTTTCCCACAATTCATTTTCCACTCTTTTTCATATCAACCTCTCCTGTCCCTAAATTTGAATGTCATTGTAGAAATTGTGTACATTGTATATATTATGTACATATTTTACCTGACTAACATTTCCAGCTTGGCATTTCACTGCCTTTATGAACTGTAACCAGCCAATGCACCAGCCTAATCCATATAGCAAATGCATATGCTGCCCCACAGGTTGCATAGACTATGCAGCTATGCATACTATTGCTATATTGCATATAGCATACTATGCTATATGCAACTATTAATCCTAGTTCCTTCAGGGAAATCGATACTTATGACCTGGACTTTTTATTCAACCAAAAGCTCAGGAGTCCCTCCTAATGCCCTGGGCAGTTAGCTTGTCCGCTTATTCACTCAAATTCTTCAACAACAGGTCAGGAAAAAGTTTGGGATGCTTGGCTTTGCTGCCCTAAATCTGTCCACACAGCCAAAATGATCTCTTAGAAATTAGAGAAAAATCAATGAAATTAATAGTAGTGAGGACTTATCCAATACTTCTGAATGGACTCAAATATGAAATTTATTAATATTATCATATTATTAGTTATCAGCTATCTTATAGAACCTACGACTCATATCAGAGGAAAAAAATATTAGGCATGATTCTATTTAAATGTACGGTTTTGAAGAAGTCCTGGTAGATTGCAAACTAGTAGCTGTCTTCCATACTGAGCAAGTTGATGGAAAACCATAGTAATGAATGATCATGTATTATTATTAAGATATTCTTAAGATTAAAACACTTCTATATTAATATACCATTAAGACAATCTGTTATTATTAGATATAATTTGAAAATTTTAATATGAAATTTGCAGAGACAAGTCATGTCTCACTGACATGACAGTGGAGTCAGTGAACAAATGGATGAAACAAATGAACAAATAGTTAAAGCAGTGAACAAATAGATGAAGATTATCTTAGCGTATCTGGAACTCTACAAAGTTTAAAAATAAAATCTTCCAACAAAGGTTTTTAATAATCTGGGCTCTCACAAGTTCCAAGACATGAAAAAGGAGCAGAAACAAATGGTTAATTTTTACAGTGCAAACGATTCAACAGAGGAGTTCATTATGGACTGTGCAGATATTTTGTTGTTTAACATCTTTATCAACAAAGTAGAGGAGGGTTTGGTATTGAACTGATTGTATAGAATAATTCAGGTTAGTTAAAATGAAAACTGACTGAGAAGTCTTGTAAAGGATGTCACAACACAGTGACTGGGAAATAAAATGACAGATGAAATTCATACTGATGAACACACAGTTATTTTAATGAGAGAAACCATCTCTGACTATATCTAGAAAGTGCTAGGCTATAAACCAGCCATCACCATTCAGGAAAAAGATCCCGGAGTTATAACGATTATATGAAAACATCATCCCTGTCCTTGGCAACAATTAAAAATAGAAAATATATGTTAAAAATTATTAGGAAAGGAATAAAAAACAAAGCAAAAAAATATCATGCAACTACATAGACAAACAGGACTCTTACAACTTAAACAGTGAGTGCACTTCTAGTAGTCCAGTTTGAAAAATTATAGACTAGAACTAGAAAAAGTAGAGAGAAGTGGAAAAAAAGTATGAACCAGCGTTTGATGAGAAAAGACTAGATAGAAAATGACTTTTCAGCTTGGAAAATGAATGATTGTAGGGAAACAGAAATTAATGTCCATAAAGTCATGAAAGGTGTGTAGAAAGTGAATGGGGAATGCTTATTCACTATTCTTGTAGCACAAGAACCCTTAGCAATTTAAATTCATGCAAATTTTTATGCAGAAAGAAGTTCTTCACACAGTTCACACAGTTGACACAGTCAGCTGTGCAGTCTGGGTGAGCCCAGGATATTGTGGAAACCCAATGTATTACTGTGTTAAAAAAAACAATTAGGCACATTTTTGGAGGAGAACATTCTCCTAGACTTGTTAAGCACGAGGAAGGAGATTTACCTTCCAGCTCAGGAAGTCCTTAAGCCTTATGTTGCTGGATGCAGGTTATAGCAAGGGAAGATTTGCCTTGTTTTCACGGTGGACTCCTTTCAGAAATGGACTCCTTTTTAGAGTGTCCGCTATCAGCAACGATAATCAAACCAGGATTGTGCTTGATGTTTTTGTTCTGAGAAAAGTATTGCTGATGTTCCGATTTTCTAAGGTTTTACTGTTTCTGATACAAATGAGTGGTTCATCAAATGTATTTTTTTAAAAAAATCAAAATATGATGAATATGAATTTGTCAAAAAATGGCAAATTTGCATGTGTGCAATTTCATTGGCTTAACTGTTACGAATCCTGATTCCCCCAGTTCTGACCAGTGCCACTTTTACACACAGGCATTTGCAACAGCTTTTTTTTTCATGGTTCTGCTTAGAATTAGCAGGACACAGACCAATTTGAACTCCCTGCTGAGCAGAAAAGTCGATGGGAGAAGTAATTTGGATGTCGTCTCCCTTTCAGCTGTGGATCTAACTAGGTGAGCAGTGACTGAGTCTTCCCCCTTAGCAGCGGGCTTAGGGGCAGATGTAACAGAGCCCTCTCCCTCTGCCTGATGGCATCAGGTCCCACCGATGGGAAAGCAGTCCAGATCCAACCTCTTTACAGTAGATGAACAAAACAGAAGCATCCACAAATGTGCTCATTTTGGGGGGAGTTTGTTTATGTCTTGGCACTGCAGTGAAGGATATGGTTTTCAAAGACATTTTCAAGTTGATTAGGTCTGATTAACCTCAGGGTATCTATGATAACATTTGTTTTTAAGTGATGTGTCTTTATCGAGGACTAAGTTAAAAAGCCAGGTTGGGAAGCCAGTATTCCTCCCCCAGATTTCCCATCTACTGTGTTACCCTCAGCAGGTCACTGTGCTTTCCTATGCTTCCACTGCACCCCTTGACTGCCTTTGGAGACCCTTTCAAACTCCTGCCTGTGGCAGAGCAAAAAGCTCACTTGTTTGCGTTCTTATTCACCTGTAACCTCAGAAGTAGGCAGCCTGGAAAAGGAGCTGTTGATAACGTCTTTCTGAGTTGAGGAAAATACAGATAATAATGTCTCTGTATAAAAGCAAATAGGTGTTTTCTACCCTAAAGAAGTTCTTATACTTCTTAATAAACAGGTAAAATTGTTTGGCATTATATTTTTTTTTCTTACTAAGCCTGACTGCAAGAGAAACTTTAAAAACTTTGTTGATCAGAAATGCAAATTCTTATCCATCCCTGCTTTTTAATTAACTTTTTAATTTTCAAATACAAAGATAGTGTTGATGATGACTGGTAAGCTTGGGCTGAGAGATGTGCTGATCTAGTGCTGTTCTTTGGAAATCTGCAGACAAATGAATCTCAGGGAACAAATGAAATGATAATGGGATTTCAGTTCATCAGGGTTCAATTCCACAAAATAAATGTTCAGTTTCACAGATTGTTTCTTAAAGGTCTTCTTCTGTAACACACAGAATTATTCAAGACTCAAATGACGGTTAAAATTATTATCGTTTTTCATATTATCATTGTCTCATTCCCAGAAAGGTGCCATCAGGTTCAGAACCTCATTGTGTTCATCACCAGGAGCAAGGGGGAGGAATATTCACCCTTTGTAATGCCACACAGCTGCTTTTAAAGCTCTAAATCACCTTCTGGAGACTCCTAGCTTTTCCTGTATTGACTATATAGGAGCTCTGGGGTCCTAAATACAGGTGCCTCTACTTCAATTAAATGGTCACAGCAACCTGAAGCAGACTATGTAAATACTTGAACCCATATGCCCCAGAGCAAAGATGTACGAAGATCTGTTCCTGGATAAAGGAGCATAAAAGCTGATTGAAAAAAAAAAGTTAATGTAAATTAATTACTCAATATGGAGTGTCTGGACAGAGAAAGTAAGACATGCCTTAAGATCCACAAAGCCATCGGCTAGCAGTGCCTACTTTTATAGAGCTGCAGGCTGGAGCACCATGCCCTGAAACACAGGAAAACGGCAATTCCTAAAAACCACTATGTAGCACTTCTGTTTATCACGTGTATTGACAGTTTAAACACAAGGAAAAATCCATGTTCTCATCTGATTCATTGCGTTTCCATCTGTTACTAAACAGATGATTTCTTATTGATGTCCAACCATGCCGACACTGAAGATGGGGTTAGACAGAAGACAAAGTTGGAAGGACTCTGTCGGTGAACCTGGAGAATTATTACATTGCATTAGACATGGAATTACTTTGGAAAAATGGTCACAGGGGGGTTGATAAGCATGGTATAAGTGGCTGCACCATAAGGGAGGTGCCTGGGGGCTGGGTCCTGGAGGTGATGGTGAGGACTGTCCCACTGACACCAGCGGCAGAGAAGGCTGCAGGCTGGTGTGTGTGGCAAATCTGTGAAGGATAAGGTTAATCTCCAAAGGAAGAACCATGAGCTTGATCTTGATGTGGTCAAGCAAAGGGATCTAGTGAAGGAATTCAGAATAATGACTCAGGCAAGTGGTTTTAGCAGAAAATTTCTGACCTGACTGACTGGGAATAGTGCACAAGGGAGATTGCAAAGTAGAGATGACAGAAGACTTACATGGATGACTATCTACAACAGGTTTGACGTGATTTCAGGGAATGAATTAGATAAGACTTATCAAAATAACATTATTTTTCCATCATGAAAAAGCAGTACGTGTCTATGGTCAAATTCCCATGAAACACAGTATGCAATTTCTAATGTGTTTACACAAACTGTAAGCTACCAAAGGACAGAAAATGTTTGGGTGCAGAATCTGTCCCATAATAATTGGAGTACTTTGAGTATTATTAGTACTCCTCTTCCTAACCAATATCCAAATGGCAGCAAAGAAAAAAATTCCCAAAGATAAGACTTCTGATGGCCTTTTTTTTAAATTATTTTTTAGTATAAATCCAGTATTACATCAAGAAGCAAAACCTGAGAAGGCAGTAGCTGAGCACATCCTATTACGGTCTGCTTGGAAGTGGCCCTGGGACACAGCGAGCACAGTAGCACACCTGGGCACGATATGACTGACCCTCTGCTGCAGGCTGCCAAGGCTGAGATTGCTGCAGGGTAGCACGGATCCTCTTTACACCAGGCAGTTTATGGAGGCTGCCCTGTAATGGCATCTTATTATTGGTGAGCGAAACAAGGTAGTGTATAAAGGAACCACAAAAATTAGTGGATTAAGGTAATTCATTTAACATTTTAAAGTTAATTTTTAATTGCACAGACATGATGATTTTCTATTTGACTTTGCATTCTTACACATGAACCATGCTTTTTATTTTGAGACAAAATGAAAACCGAGGAAAGGAATAAACAGAAAATATTTTTGCTTGAGCAAATTCCTGCCTGGCAGAAGACTGCATCATGGGATATTGTGTGTGTACTTTTATACCTAGGCCATCAATCAATAATACAGAGGCTCAAAGTCTCATAATTAAATTTAACCATGTTGTAGACTCGATCTATTTTATCCATAGGCACAAAAGATGTGGATGTCTATGGCTCTGCGTTGCCCCTCTCAGTAATACATGGCGCCCACAAAGTCTGACATTCCAGAAAGACTGTGCTGCTTCTGATCCTCGCTCTCACAGGAAAAAAAAAGGGGGAGAAAAAGAAGGCTCCTGTTTTAATGCTGACAATATATTAAACGAAGAAATTAAATGAAACAATTCTGGGAGGGTATATACAATGATAAGAAAGTAAACTAGCAGTGGTTACATTTTGTATGGTAGACATAATTGATATGTTTGTTGTCTGTGATTCACACATTATTTTAAGTTTCTGAGGGGGATTTTTATTGCAAAATATTCTGCATTTTAAATACTATTTAATTATGGTTTGTTTCCTTAGGGATTATATCACCATGTGATTTTAATTTGGTATATACCCTAAGGGGCAGCATATTTTCAATTATGAAATATTTCCTCCAGAAACAATAATGGTTCAATGATTTATTGCAGGATCCTATTATAAGGTGCCTCATACAAGTGAAATCTGAAATGCAATTGGCTTAACAATATAGTATAGGCAGGACTAAAATGCATGTGAACTGAGCATATGGGCCTTTTTCACAAAAATCATATTTATATACTTTCATCCTTTGCATAATACTTCAATTATTATATCTTGAAAAAAGAACTTGGAAAGCTGAGAGCTATGAAACATTTACATTATTATCTCTTCAAAAAGTTCATTTTTGGACAAGTATCATTTGGATAGGGATTAACTTAATCAGAGATTTTGAATCTTCTTTACTTTAATTTTTAATCTCTTTTTAAAAATATGTCTGAATCTTAAAAAGGCCTAAACCTGTAGTCACAAAGCACTGCTTCAAAAAAGGGGAAAAAAAAGAAAAAAGAAAAAAGAAAGTTTTTAAAGCAGCCACCAGCTGTAAGAGAGATAGTGCAAGCAGCAGATTTGTGACAGAGTGGAGCATGAAACCCATCAGCTGATGAGTGAAAATCCCTGGTTTCTAATTAATCGAGGTACACAGGCCAAGGGATGAAGAGGATCAGGGAAATGAAATCAGGAAAAAGATACCATCAGTCATTTCTGCGGCCCATTGTCATACTTCAGAATCTGCTGTAATGAATCACTCAGGCATTCCACAGATACATTCAAATGGTGAAGAAAATTCATTGTCCGGTGAAGAGTGTTTGATAAAAATCTTTCTTTTCCCCCCTCTTTGTCAGAAGCCTATGATCAGAAAAGGAAATCCAGACAGCACAACAGGTGTGCTTTTGCAAGCCTGGTGAAATCTGCAAATGAACGGAGGCACTAAAGAATTTTTTTGTACTAAAATTTCACCAAAATGAAAAAAGTATCTTGTGAGAGCAGGCAGTGGCAAAATGCACTAAAAACAGCTGAAGATTAAGGGGATAAAAGGTATAAACACTCTTCCGCTTGAGAAGCTCCTGTCCCTATGAAATCTTCTTATATGGAAAGGGTGAACTAACAATTTTTTGGAATATTTTTGCCGAGTTTAGCATTTCCGGATATTGACATCTGCTTTGAAGAGCTACTAATCCACAAGCTAGCCCCAATTTAAGGCAGCGTTAAACTGCCACTGTAAAACTTGAGGGGGGCAATCTACCTGTTTTTAAAAGGGGACAGTTTAGTTTTGTTCTCACAATTGCTTGGTTTCCTTCAAAGACAGAACTAATACAGTTAAAGGCAAATGGGTTTGGATTTTTTCCTCTCTTATGCCTGTACGAGCACACACTCATGCAAATACTATGAGCAAGGAGATGTCTACATCTTGGATAGCTGCTCGTTTCTCTCCTGTCAGACTTGCGCAAAGGTTTTAGAACTTATGAAAAGGCTAGACTGAAATTCTTCACAAATTTAAATCCCCTGTATTTAAAATTAGGGATAACATATCTTTCTTCTTTTTCCTTTTTGTTTTGCCTATAACTCAACTTTTTGACCCTGAACAGTTCTTATATCAGTGTGTTCCTTAAAGTAGTGTCCCCCCATTACGTGACACCAGACTATAATTGTTTTTAAATAATCAGGTGCTATACTAAGACATATAAGGATGGCTGATTCATTTTAGATTTAATTACCATAATATAGGGGGTTTCTGTCTATAGTATCAATCACTGAGACACTTTATAGTTGATAATATTAAAATGGCAACAATAATGAGAATTCTGCTTCATGATGAAAATAATTTTAATCATGAGTAGATTACAAATCCATTTACTGTTACGGTTACTGAGAATTCTATTATCTGCCTCCTATTGTGAAAGATGTTGAAACTTGTTTTCAGGAAATGTAAAAGATTATAGAAGTATGCTCTCTATGCAAAGTTTCTATCACAGCAGAGCAACAAAAACCTGCTTAATACCAGGAACTGGTAAAGATGAAACTCACCAAGTGAACTTTTAGCTGCATCTCTGCGTGAACGTGTGCTTGGCTATGCAGATCTATTTATAGGCTCGAGGACGATATTGGCAGCTGGTTTAGATTCTGACCATGGTTTCTTCTATTCACAAACAGTACTTAGCCAGGTGACCAGCTGTGGCCTCTGCAATGAAGGTATTACGGATTACTAGCTCCACTCTAACATGTAGACTATACGCGGGTAATCTAGGTAACCTAGAGAGTACTTAGTTCTTCTGGTGGCTGTACCTCTGATGTTTTACTGTGACTATGGACATACCATCTCACCTTTTTTTTTTTTTTTTCTTTTTATTCTATTAATTGCCAGTTACAACCCTAAACAGCTATTGTTACAAGAGGGCTGACATCCGGTTGGTATTAGCTGTGTCCCCTCTACGATTATACTTAAACTGACAATGGTCATAGGAAAATGAATCCCAAAGTACAGATGTGGCTGGAACGGTTGAAGGTCTCAGACCATTTCCTATTAAAAAAATGCCCAGGTGGGAACACTGAACCCTAAATGTCCCTAGCTGGCATCTTCGCTGGGAGAAGTGGCTGGGAGTCAAAAGAATTGGACAGGGGAAATTCTCAGGCTGGAAGTGATTTTTCCAGGGGGACACATGCCGGTGCTGCACCCCTGTGGTGCAGGAAGAGCTGCGGTGTCCAAGAGCTGGTCTGCTCCAATTTCATTTAAAACAAACAAAGAAACCTCACTGAGGTAATTTTAATACAGGATTTTAGACAGGGTCTTGTTCTGCTGAAACAAATAGCATAAGCTTCACCCTGTTGAACCTATTCCTGAAACCATGTGTGACTATGTGTGCATGTATACATTAGTACTGCTTTGATTATATAATGTAATGAGCTCAGTGGATTTATTCTGGATTTATACTATGGAGCCTCAGAGCAGAGTTTGGAACAGTATCTTGTCTTTAAGATGCCAGTTTTGTAAATGCTTTTCTTTTCTTAAGGATACTGATGAAAATTTATTACTGATTTATCATGCGTAACTCTGCAATGGAATCAGATTTTTCTTTTCCAGCTTCATTGCTGTTTCCAAATGGGGATTAAAAATTTTTTAAAAACTTAGTAGAGAATCAGCTATCATCAAAGTCCCCAGGAGCTCATTTACTGGTGTGCAAACTGCGCCCCACACTGGTCCCCTGCTTTGGAGGGACTCAATGAATAAATTAAATTTCCAGAGACAGCCAGCTTTATAATCCTGGCCTACTGCTCTCCCTTCCTACTTGCATAATTTTTGTCATTCTGGGCTTCATTCTCCCTGTTCGGTCTCCCTTGCTGACCAATGAGTCTGAGGGGAGGGACACTGGGGCTCAGGAACTCTGGGAACACGACATACACGGAGCAATGGGCAAAATAGTGGATGATACAAAAGCAGCAAAACACATTTGTAAAATCCTCTGCCTGTGGAGCAAAATTGTAAAATATACTGTCTGCATCTTAAATTGCATGAGATATACCATTAGTAAAATGAACAATAACAAAAGTATAATCAATCTATTTTTTTTTACAAGAAACAGATTTGATGCTTTTTATTACATAGTTCTCCTCAAATATGTTGCTCCTGAAGCTAGTTAAACAACCATAATTTCAACTAAACAATAAATCTGTTGCTTTTTTTATTATTTTACCTTGTGTTTAAAAAAACATGAGATGAAAAAGAAAAAAAACAACCCAACTTTACAGGTAACATGATCTTCTTTGAGCAAAAGTGAAATAGGAACAGCAACGAAAAATTCCTTCTAATCAGTCTATTTTGTAACTCAGAATGACTGTTTGGAAAGGTTTTCATCAAAGTGATTTTCTGCAGATAGCTCATAGGTGATCAGGCTAAAACCCCACAGCTTCAGCACTTCAAATATTTATCATATACATGTTTGCTTGAATCTTGATAAGGGTGAGGTTTGGGACTTATGGACACTGAGATAGGATGTCACCTGAGACATTCATCTGATTCCGAATGCAGGCAGAAAGAAAGTGCCTAGGAGAGGCCAGAAGAGAGAGGGAGGGAGAGAGTAAGGGATAGTAGGAATGGACAGCCCTTGTTCCCAGCTCTAATATCCCAGTGCAATTATTTTGTGGACATCCACTCCTTGCCTGCACAGGAGATAGGGCTATAAGTGTATGTTATTTTTTAATTACAAGGGGGTAGAAAAAATCCTGATGATGGGCTGGAAGGTGCCATTGCATTGTTATTTTTTTCTCTCCCTTCGTTTGCTGATTATGTGAGCTGGGCTCCTTTGCTAGCCGATGATAAGCAGAATTTCCATGTTCTCTGCATAATTAATCCATCTCTGCCTCTCTTCATGCCAACTCGCCCGTTATCGCCGGCACATGCCTGAATTGCAAAAGAATCCGCTCTTCAATTGGAACTTATTGATATTCTAAGAAAAAAAAGAGAGAGGGAAAAAAACTGAAAATCCTTAAGTTTAAGCCGCAGATTTTTAAATGGATTAATTTCGCTGCAATCGCAGCCATCTAAGGCGGGAAGGCAGGCAGAGCAAATTGAAAGCATCTCCATGTTTGCAGAATTGGGTCCAGAATGCTGAAATGTACTGGCACAGTTCTCTTTTAAAGTCAGAAAATTACCATTCATTTACATCACATGAAATACTTTTTTATGCTAGAAATATTCAAGAGACGTTCCTTAAATGCCTGCTAATGCTAGATAACATTTCTAACTTTCAACATTTTGCTAGACTTTGATATGACATGATAGGAATGCCTGCCAGTGAGGAATATTATATGTACCAGTAATCTCTTTTTATCACATATTTAGATTATATCATCCTCTTCTTAAACCGTCCTGAAGTAGTCTTTAAACAATGTACTCAGTGTCGTAGGCTCCTATTTAGTATAGCTGCATAAGCCAAACTTAGTAGGGTATATTTAGACTTTGTCTAGTATGAAGGGTTTTTTAAAGTGCCAATACACGATCCCCCCAAAAAACAGTTTATCTTTTTCTATCTTTCACAAAGTTAACTCGCGTTTCTTAGCCTCCTTTCTACATTTAGAGATTCTGCGTTCACCTCATTTACAACATGTACTGTTTTTTGTTATTTCGATGCAGCTCTTGTGGATTGTACTTACAGTTTGAAAGGGCTCAGCTGTACTCCATAGCAGCCTGGTATTGCACGTGGAATAACGAGAGCTAGTGGGGAGCTAGGACTTTGCCTCTTCGCCTTCTTTTTTTCCTCAAATATTACCAAAATTCAAATATTCTTCTCCTTTTTTTTCACTAGCACAAAATTCACATCCTTCATTTCCTTGACCCTAGGAAGCAGCAGCATTCAGCAACACCGAGAGATTTCTTTAATGCCTCAGCTAAGCCACAACGTATCTGGCATTCCATGTCCATATGCTAGAAATCAGCAATTTATGCTGTTGTAGAAGGTAATGTTGACACTTGCAGTTAACAGAGGGGGAAAAGTTGTTACACGGACTGCAAATGGAGATTTAGCTGTTAGGAAATCTTTGTCATTATTAGACAGACCTCTTTCATTCTAAAAATACATGGGAAAGAAATAAAAAAAAAATGGAAAAAAAAAAAAAAAAAAAAAAGAGGACCTGGCAGGCACATATCAGAGCCCCCCCCCCCCAAAAAAGAGGCATACAGCAAAACAATGATATTTGTGGCAACATCTGCTTCAGATACAAAAAAAATTAGCTTAATACATGGATGGGCCATCCTACTATATAAAATTAGCACTTGTTATGAAATGCATGTCACTAGTAAGTAAATAAAATGTCAGTGTTCCAGTTTGGATTTTCAGGCAATAAAAAGCATCATACAAGAATGACGAGTGATCACATTAGGATATGTTTTTGCAGAGCAGAAAGAGAACAAAGAAGGTTTTCCAGTTGCTTCAGAATGATTGACAGTTCTAAGGCACTAGTGAACTTGAGGATATTTGTGGCATATGACAATTTTAACATTATGGTTTTGGCAAAATCAAAATGTTTAAAAATGCTTTTTATAAAAAATCATTATGTTCACATTCATTCAACTCTATTAGGTCCTAAGAGAAATAGTTGAAACCACATTTAAAAGAATCAAAATTTTTAAATCACCTATGAAATTGTATATTTAGCAGACAAACACAATCTCTAAAGAAAGAAATTTCTGTGTCCTTTCTGCATATATCTGTAGCCTAAATAAGTAAATAATAAGTTAATAGCCAAATAGTCAAAATGCTTGAGATATGCATTTCCAATTGTGTAATGTTTTTAGTGAAAATAACAATTTCCAACCTAATTTGGGAGAAAAAAAATAGTACACAGATTACATGAACTGCATATTAGCACAGAACTTCTTAATCTGTTACAGGGAAATCCTGACTCTTCTGAAGTCAATCGCAAAATCCTTATTGCCGTTAGTAACACCTGCATTTCACTACAATTTTATTAGCAAAATAAGGTTTAATTAAGCTTACATACAATCAGTGTTGATATTTTCTAACAAAAAGGTTCTTCTAAGAATTTATACTGCAAACTTTCAGGATTTACATAATTAAACACATACGGAAATATTTAAAACATGCTAAACATTTTAGCTATAAGTAAATTGTAGATATCAATTAAAATTATATGCCTTTTATATTCTTTATATATGTTTATATTCCACCTTTTATATTCTCATCCTATTGTACATAATAGTACTCTGTAATAATTATTTAGGTAACTAAAAATGCCTAGTTTCTATACTGCTATTTCATATATGTAGGTATATTGCATTGAAGGTAAACATATACGTGATTTTTTACATATAGAAGGCAAGATATTTTTCTTTTCTTACTGATTTAGGAATCAAAATTTCGGTACTAATACTTTGGAGGATTTGTTGGCATGGCAGTGGAGGATGAATACTTTTTGCACCTGAAGAGAATGCCAACAGCCACAGCATGCAGGAAAAGGGGGGTTTTGCAGCACACAATGATCTCCCAGTTAATCATATTGCAGCATTTTTTTCAAATGATACATGGAAATTTCTCAAGCTCCTTGTTATCAACCTCTGTATTGATTTCGCCTTATAGAAGACCAACATGTAGCTAAAAACCCTGAGATCAGTGGTCAGCACAAACATTACCCTAGTTTAGATGCCTAGATTCAGTGCAAAGTGACTGCAATTTATCCACACATGGCACTGCCTGGCATTAATCTATCCTCAATTTCATAACTGGAAAGCAGCTCTAAGCAAATTACTAACTGATTTGTACATGTTACTTAGAGGAATTTCCTTGCTCCTTCCGAAAAGATTCACTCTGTTTAATTTAGGGTGTCTGGTTTTGTGCAGTATATGAATCCTGTCTAATGTGCTGGGGATCATTTCCGTGGTTATGCAGTGACACCTATACCAAGAAAGTTGGGAATGCTTCTAAGTTCCTATATGGGGTTCATTTCCATACCGCATGTCCTCTGCATATTGGGCCATTTGGTATAAACTGCAGCATAAGCTATGGATTTGAACACATATCAGATATGGTCAAGTGACGAATAAGGATCCTATGGAATGCCATCGACGTATAGGAATTTGTCAGACTGCATTCAGAATACAAGAGTTTTATTGTTTGTCTAGATATGTATGCATCATTTACAATGTAAAGACTGACAGATATTTAGAATCACTGGAAAGCCTTTGTGTCTACCCACTTTCACCATCCTGAAGACATGAACAGTAAACCCAAAGTCCTCGTTACGCTGCAAGTCTGGTAATGAGTGTGGTTATGTTATTAGGTGTCCAGCGTGGTAACATTAGCAAGGAGGCCTAGGAAAAGAGTTGTGATAGCAGCCCATGAAGACAGACCCTTAGAAACCACAGAGACAGTGTGTTATAGACAAGCACAGAGCTATTTAAGAATAAGTGGGTCTGACAGTTTGTCCATAAACGTCCTTGCATAGGTTCCATTAAGAGAACTTGGTGTTTTGTTATCATAACAGCAATTTAAGTAAAGAATAACACAAAATCTTAACTCAGTCCACACAAATAACCAAACAACTACCCTCCCATAAAAAATAAGTGGATAGATGCAATAGGAACTTATCTTTGGAATGGAGCCTTGATGGACATCTTCAAATGATCTTTGGCCTAAGACGTGATCAGTCAGATTACACACACATGTAACCTACTGCTAGGAATACGTAGCAGTCAGAGCTTTCTAGGGAGCTATGAGGGAACAAATAGATTCAGTGTCAAGAAACAAGGAGAAGTCCAGCTGGATAGATGTCACACTTTATTTTAATATAGATAGATTTACATTTTCGTTTTATATCTTACACAAAAATGTACCCTTAACTCCAACTGCAACCTCCAGGATAAACTATCAGCAGCAACAGCAAAGAACTAAGTTGCCAGATGTTATCATATCTTGGTAATTCTTGTGTCTAAGATAACTGTTTAGGTCTAAGAAAACGTGAAATTTTCCTAAGTGCAGAATATTTGACATATTCAGATGCTGCAATATGGTCAACAAGGTATCCACAACATTCACAGTGATAGATCCAGGGAGCTTTCTCCCATTCCCTTTCTTCTCATTCATTTCTTCTGGACCTGGGGAGAGAAATAAAGCATGTATAATCCTGGACTCCTTAGCTGTATTAAAACAAAGCAAAGGGACAGTGGGTAACTGTCAGTGAATGTCAGAATCTCTCTTAAAGAGCAGGACATGATAGGTAAAATGCTGAATTTAATTGCAGGGTAAAACCAATTATTTTGCCACAAATCCTGGCACAGAGCTACAAAGGTGTTTTCTGTATTAGAAAAAATTATAAGCCGGAGTTTTCAAGGACAGAAGTTACAGCGTAGGCACAATACATGTATTTTTACCATTGTACCAGAAAAGCCAGAAAAAGTAGAGGAAAACATAACTTGTCCCAGCATAATATATTCACAAAGGAATATTTGCATGAAAAGCCCATAAATACACTCAACCTTTGGCTAATGTTCCCAACAGAGAAAAAAATATATCATTTCCTGGAACCAGGAACGCCATTGTGTGCTTTATGTACTCACCTTGATAGTTTATTTGTTGAGAGCTGAGCAGAATCAGAATCAGATTCAGCCACCCTCTCTGGCCCTGGGGCAGTTTGACTCAGGAACAGGAGTGGAGTAAACCTGATACAGAACGAGAGCTTTGTAACATTCACTGGTCAGTGATACACAAATGAAGCGGTACAAAAAAACCCGCCTCATTCAGATGGGCTTTCCAGAACAGTACTTGATGATAGGACTTTTTGAAGATGACTTTTGGCACATAAAAGGCGGGCAACCCTTCCAAAACTAAAAGGGCAAATGCATGCAGGCACTAAAATAGCAAATCCAGAAATAATGGGTGAGCTTTTCCAGCCTATTGGAAAAGAAGATGGTCCTTCTTGGAGTAATTGGGTTTTGTGCTGAATTGAAACACAAGAATGGGCAATTGAATATTTCCCTGTTGGTGCCACATCTGTATGACTTTGCTGTTGCTTGTTTACAGATATGCCTCAAAAACGAAGCACAAATCACTAGAGTAAAAACTTCCCACTGCAGATCTGTTCTGAGGCAGACTGCAGCCTGGGAATAGAAAAGGCAAAGCCGTAGAGTTGCCAACATTTGACAAATCACAGTAAGTCTCTGCCTCACTGAGAGAGAGCAAGGGGAACCCAACCGTCTGAATCTGTGGCATCTAATGAGCAGGAACAAAATTACTTCAAACTGTTAACAAAGAAAAATCCATTTTTTCCAGAGCTTCATTTCCTATGGGCCATTGCAGCTCGTAACAAAAGTAAAGCTAAAACCTACACAGAACTGAGCATATTTTTTATTTTTCCATTTGAAACCTGGGATTATTTCCTCCAGGCATTTGGAAGGACAATGCTAGCAGGACCCTGTTTGCCAGTAAAACTCAGTTTTGGAAACCATCATCAGTCAGCATGAAAATGGGTCCAATGCTATGGAAATGAGCTCATTACTATTATTTTTTTGCTGGCACTCACTCAATTTGTGCTTTTAGAATTTTGAAAAGCGAGACACGAATTCTAAAGAAAAAACGAGTTAACAATATTAAACAGTCAGTTGCTAATTACTGAGCAATCCAAACCTGCGTCTGGAATGACATACTCAGATATCCAGCTGGACCTCAGGCCATATGCTATCCTAGATCCTCACACATAGCTCGCGCTACTGTCAAACACTGGATTACTGGGTAAAAAGTTCAGCATACAGATTAAAACATGGTCAGAACTGTATACTTGTAGATACTTCAAAAAGAATAATGAAAGCCTCCAATCTATCAGTAAAAGTAAAGTATGAGAGCTGTAGACAGGAAGGTAGGAAATCACTCTGAATTATTATATTTGTTTCACACTCATCACTTTGTTTGGAACAGAAGTGTCCAATAATTCCAGTGCTGTTCTTTCTCCGGAAGGAGGTTACTTATAGACATTTAGAATGTTACTTCATCCTAGTACCACATTTCAGCTGCTATAGATCACACTGATAATTGTTCAATGTAATAAATGAAGTTTATGATCTACTTATTGATCCTGAGGTATGGTACTTGGCAGAATAAAACATAACGAAAATTCTAATACAATGTAGTTAGTTTTAATGGTGCATATCCAAGGATAATAATATTGCTAAAAATATTATTCCCTGAAGTATAAAAAGTCATTTACCTTTAGCTCTCGGTTTCTGCTTGGTTCTACATAAAATATTAACTTTTAATTTATTTGAATTGTATTCCTTACCATGCTTTTTTCCAGATAAAGGTGATCTACATTCAAAAGTGTACATTTGTTTAACTAAACCAGATATTCTATGGTATCTTCTTGCAACAAACAAGATTTCATTAAGTATTTTCTCACAGTAGTAGGATTTCCTACCTTTGTCGTATACTATCTTGCGTATATCAAAAATAGCTCATCATAAATAAATTGTGAAATAGCTGGAGGGGTCTTCAAAAAATTTAGGTGTCTGATTTGCATTTGCACATACACATTTGCTTACCTGTGTTGCAATTACAAATTATTTCAGCCTGGATTGGTGATTTAGTGTCGACCAAGTAAGTCTGATGTTGTAAATTGGCCAGTGACCTCAGTCTTACAATCCGTTACAATAAGGCAGAGGAATCTGCAAATTTCAAACAATTGTCAGCAACCAAGCCTACACCACACAGTCTTTTTGGATGTACAGTCGTAATCCTAACTTGCTTAAAATTGTAGCCAATGAAAGAACAAGTTTTGTGAGTTTTGCATGAGAAAAGACTGCAGCGGCAAGACCCAAATATACCCTGCAACTTATATCAAGAGTTGTTTTCATGATGCTTTAGATCATCTTTAATTCTTACTCATGCAAACAACACGCAAGTATGGTCATGTAACAAGATTTAAATAAGAGACATAAGCAACTAAGAATTAAAGCGACTAGTCAAAGCAGAAACTTGTAAAGGAGAAAATATCGTAGTAGATTTGTTTTACACATTTTAAATTCCTCCACTGTTACTAGAAAATAAATAGTCCTTCGTATACAAATACATTAAGGACTAGATAGCATGTGATTCAAGGACTCTGATTTAAGAACAAATCCTCTATGATTTGGACTAATATTCTTTATGCAGCTAGTCAACACTGTATTTATGAAATATGAATTCAAAGGAAAGATTATTATACTAGCTTAAAGCTGGATATTTACACATTCGCCTCCCATATTCATTAAACATTTTCATGCAGAAACCAGTAAAGAAAAATCCCATGGAAAGCTGAAATCCTAAGCAACTAATTTCCCACTTTAGGAGAAGAGCCTCAGTGATCAGCATGAGCTTTATTATTACTTTATTTGCAGGAATTATTAGCTCTTTCTTAAATTGTTCTGTTGCAAATCTGAAACATACAATATTTTACATTACAGTAATATTTAATAGAGAATTGAGAATTGTGAGATAGTTTACAAGTGGAGCTACTTACACTTCTTGTAACATCTTTCCATTAAAAAGTTAACAGGCTGGATTAATTGCTTCATGATAAATGTTTCTTTTTAAAACCTGCTGTTTTCCATGCAGCAAAACATAAATACTACATACTGTACCAGTACTAGTCTCTTTTGAAATACTGCTTTTCTCCCCAAAAAGTTTATGGTGTAGATACGTAGTCTGCATTCTAATGTACTAGTTCATGCTATAATAGCCTAACAAATCAGGGAGTTTTAAAGAACCCACATGTATATGCTGTTTGTGTGGGAACAAATATCCCACAGAGATTCTTGAAACTCAACACTGTCATAATAAATTTGTAGATTGTAAAACATAACATATGACAGATATTACTAATTTGAAAGGGAAAATAATTTCACGTTTTTAAACTGAACATGCATTTACTTACAAATTACATTATAATTACATCATTTTGTCCTCCCTGTTAGTGATGCATACCAATAGAGAAACCTTGAGAGAAATCTGCAAAATGCATGATGAAAATGTAAATAATATCCAGCACTACTCAATTTAGTTTAAAGTGATTATAAAAGTTGCAATAGCTAAAAGGTATTGATTTTTAAAATAAATCTGTACTTTAAAGGTGACAACATGTAGTATAACATAAGTGTACATCCAAATTATCTACTGCTTTATTATTAACGATTAAGTGCAGTTATTAATTATGGGATTCATCTGTTTAATAGCCATCTTCACATATCTTCAAAAAGAAGTATGTTAATATCTGAGAACAAAAACTGGAGACAGAAACTATTTCCATTATGTTTCTGAAATATACATTTTAAAGTGAATATGTTCATAATCCAGTGAATACAGGAAATTATTTATTTTTGCAGTAGGTGTAATTAGGATTTTGCCCAGGAAAAAAAAAATACTGTTTTAAGAAATACGATTTCTGCAGCCTACGTTATCATGTACTAGGTGGTTGCTGTTGCTTAGGACTTGGGCATCTTGACACAGAAGGCAAAAGTATCTTTTTCTTTGATACGTACTTTTTAATTCTACTTTCTGCTCTATTCAAAAGTCATGTTGAGTATCTAGACATTTGCTTCAAAATGCCAGCCCTGAACTGCACGTGAATTAAATGAAATATAGTCTGCACTACTTTAAAACACAGAAACTTTGCTGGAAAAGATTTAGCTAAGAGTTTGCCTCTTTCAGGTCTTGAAAAAGCAAAAGGGCCTCTGATTGAGCAGGTCACTTACTAGGGCTCAAATAAAGACCGAACATGAAAGTCATATAATTCTTGCCCCTTCAGCCTACAGTCCCAACCATTTCTGGATTAATGTTCCCACATGTGTAATTCTTACAGAATAGATTTTAATCCACTTCAGGCATCCCAGTAGCTGTATTTTAGGTGGGAGGGTAAACTTTTTTTTCCCCTCATTTTCAAAGAGATTGGCACAGACAAGGTTTTTGCTTTCCCCAGATCACGTCAGGAGATGAAGGTGAAGATGCTGAAATGTAGGAAGTGGAAAGTACCCATTCCCCTCATTCTGAGAAAAACAGCACAGAAGCTATTCTTCAGGAAAGCAACCTTTTGAAAAGTTGAGGAAGTGCAAAAAGTAGGGCTCTTCTTGCCTAATACAGTCAATAATCTGTACTTCTGTACCATAAAAGTGGACTGTACAAGAGAAAGGTCTGTGGATAAGAGGTTACAGACAACTGATAAAAACCCACTTCTGGGTGGAATATGTGCAGAACCAGTACAAGGATTCAATTTCTACTGGCTGTGGTTACTAATTCCCACTTGCGGTTTACTGAAGCATATTTCATGTAGGTGGTATGTCTTGCACATCCTTGCCAGTTTGCTATGCATATTTAGGCACAGGAGTTCCTCCAGTCTGGAGGGCAGGCTTCAACCACCTGAACCTACATTTGTGGTTTCAGTGGCTGAAGGGAGAGTGTGTCGCTTTGGGAAGTAGCCTGGAATAATTTTGCTACCGTTACGCACTTGGTGAGCAGTTTGGGAAAGGAGTGCATACACTAAAGCAGTTAGTTGCCAGCATCAGGAGAAAAAGCTCAGCATCCTGCAGATTAGAGATTTGACAAATAGGACCCTACCACAGGCCAACTGGATTTTCTTGGCAGTTTCTCATACTGCCCATGACCATTTTTGTGACAGTGCAAAATGCTCTAAAGTTTAAAAATATATACCACCAAAGAAAGATGGTGTAAGTTTAGGTGGTCATATATAAGCATGTTTCAAGGCTTCTAGTTAGGAATTAGTTCTAGAATATAAGCTTTGATTTCAATGAGTGTTTTAGAAGTATGGTGCCATTTAAAAAAAAAACCTGGATGGTGCACAGAATGTAATGTTTACCCTTCTATGGTAAAGACAGAAGAATTTATTCCTAACTGTACTTATAATACCCTCTGCAGGAAGTATCAGAACACCCTCAAAGATATTTTGATTGCTGATGAGCATTTTCTAATTAGCCTGTGTGTGATCACCAACACTTAGATAAGGCCTTTAGAAAAGATAGAAGTAAACAGGGTCTGTTTGATAGCATGCAGTATTTCATAACTTACAGATTCTGTAAAAATACATGATTTTTCAAAAAATGTCTCTTAAGAAGTTTTGAAACATTGGATAATGGATTTCTCATTAATAAATATATAAATCATAAATCATTTATTCATACAGTGTAATGTAGCAGTTTATTACATACTGCGTGAATTTTGTAATCAGGGAATCCCCTGATGAAAAAATAGCACAATATTAATTACCAGCACCATCTGTGCTAAACAATAGGAAAAACAATATTTTAATACAATGACTTCATGCATGTCAGTTATCTTCAACATTAAACACTGCAGTTTTCTTGATGTGGTTTACCTTCTACTAATTTAAATAACTGATGTTCTTACAAAGGTTAAAACTATGAATAAATGAATTAAAATTAAATATAATGAAAAATACCAATAGATACAGCATGGATCAAGCTCATTCATCAAGTAAATGATCGCACAGGTATAGATATACATATATTCCACACACGTTTTTAAATTTACCTACACGTCTCCAAAAAATGATTATTTACACGCTTGTTACCTGCAAAAGACTGATGTTCAATTTCTAAGAGTTATTTTCAGTTGATTTTTTTTTTAATTATCTCTATTCTAAACACTTAATCCTCACAACATAAATATGGAATCTACTTCGCGACATTGTGAGTATAAGTTGTTTTGATGTACACAAAAGTATTTAAGGTACATTTAGTATTCTGGAAACTCACTGAATTTTCCATTGTATCCTGCCCCCCCCAGTGCAAAAGAAGTGTGAATTTAGAAGAGTTTGCTTTCTCTCAGTATGATAGGAAAGATGTTATTCTCATGCATCCAGGTGCTAACTTTGTTTAATGATTTATTGAGGTTAAAAATATGTTAGCTATATCAAAATTACACCTATCAACATACTGCCTTCTTGAAAAATTCTGCCAAAGGACCCAACCAGGGGTGTTAGGATGACAGGATTCAAATTCACTGATTTAGCTTGCCATGGGAAAGTCTTAAATGCAGCTTCCTTATTTCCAAAGTCCCCCACCTATACCCATGCCCACATTACCAAACTGCAACATCCTTCTGTCTGCATATTCTCTTTATTATTTATTTTTGACAAAAGCATTTTCTTTCAGTACACTGTCATCAACTTCTGATTATATTTAAATATATGCCCACTGCCAGATTTTTTTTTTTTCATATCTATCAAATAGGGCTGTCTATTGATTTGCAACTTTCCCCATAACATCTGTATTAATTTTTCAGTACTTCAAGATTTTGTTGGCATTCATGGCCTTCAAATGTACAAGTCAGAGTCCTAAAAAAACACAGTATGCTGTCCCCTGGATGGTGCTTTTATTTTTGCACACATATACTTTTGTTGGCAATAAGATTTTTTTTTTATTAAGAATTTTATTTTTTTAATTAAGAATTTTCACTTGCTGATATACTTTTTCACAGCTATCATGGAAAACATTGTTTGCAAGAATTTACAGGTGAGGAGACAGTAATGAGACTCCCAAAGCTTTAGGAACTGCCCCAAGCATTTATTTACTGTAATAAAAATTAACAGCTTATTTACAGCCATCAGCTCACCTACTGAAGGGCAGTGTGAATTCTCGCAGCCCCTGGGCAATCTGTTTTCCCCAGCCCTCCAGTGAGCTGCACATTATTCTCTAGTCCATGGCTGGAAGGCTGTGCCAAAAGCAGGCTGCTCCCTGCTCTCTGCACCGTGTCTTACCCTTCCTGCTGGTGGCTGATTTTTGCACTCTTTTCCATACCAGACATGGAGTGCCCTGACGCTGCCTTGCTGGAGAAGACTATGGATTTGCACTTTTTGCACTTGTCTTTTTTGCTGGAGTTGGGTGAGAAGCCAAGGAAACCTCTCAGACAGAACTATAACTCTCTTTAATGCTCAGTATCTGAAACAAAATTATAAAGGAAGGCTTTGCACTTTTGAACTGCGACATACTCAGCAAATAGCCATATTTTATTGTGACATCCCCAGATCCTGTCTCAGGGATTCTGTAGCCTCTTGCTTTCAGTGGATTTCTGTACAAACTGAATCCATTCAGGTATTCATGTCCTTGCCAGGGCTATCTTGGTCTGCTAGGAGAGTGGTAAATCTCATCAGATGCTCCATAGGGATGTCTAACCATTGCAAATTCAGTCTAATTTCTTTTTCTTCCTCATTTTGATGTATGCTTGTGGCCACTGCTCCATTTCCATATCAATAATTCTCTTCTCTAACCAGCGTGGCTATTCTTTCTTCCCCGTGTTTTCTGGGGGTAGTTGAAAAGATTTATTTCTCCCTTGCAATTTAAGTTTTCTCAGTTGTGAACATGACTCCAGGCTCATATCTACTGCCATAACTACATCTCTCACATCTTTTCTCTTTTCATGCTTCTGTGATCTTCCTAAATTTATTAATTGAAGGGACCCTCTTCAGAAATACTGTGCAGAATTTTACCTTTTTCTCCTTAAAGAAAAATTCCTCCTCTAATTTTCCCAAGCTTGTGTTATTTAGTGCTACCTTTTCCCAATGTCAGTCTAGACTGCAATCTGACCATTATGTAGAATTCACTTCTTGCTCTTAGTGACTAAGCGACTCCCTTTTTCTGCTGCCTGTACTTCATTATTTCCTCTTACTCTCCTTGACCTAAGTGGTTCTTCTGACAACTGTAGATTTCTCACATATGTGGATCATTTCTAAGGCTCTATAGATTTAATTTCTTCTTATCTCGTTCCAATATATTATTATAGGCACTTTTACTCCTACCTATATAAAACATTTTTCACTTTTTAGTGGTGGATTCTGCTATGCGACAAGGCTTTTCTTCTGCAGTTTTTCGGGTCTCCTTAGTTCTCTTTTTAGTGTATTTGTCCCCTCAAATAGTTCCTTGCCCTTACTCATATCATTCTGGTTCTTCCTCCCTCCTAGTTGATCAGTAATAATTTTCAGAAGATGATGTTTAATTGTTTATCTTTTTCTACTCTGCAGTGACTTCTCCCCATCATTATCTTCTCCACCTTTCTTGACCAGGCAAATTCAAAATCTTAGGCACTCCACTAAACACTACTGAAAAAAAATATTTTGTCTCTATCAAGATAACCTTTCTATAGTGTTTCAGTGAATCGGCTCTTACAGTTTTCTCTTCAGTCCTTAGTTTAATTTCTCCTTTGCATTTTTCATTTTTCTTCACTGGTCTTGTTCCATAGTTGATCATGAGGACATCAGACTGAAAGACACTTCATACAGCATGGAGCAGATCTCACTTGCCTTGATCATCAAAATAGTTCTGTGGAAGCTACCTGAGCAGGATTCTGCCTTAGATTTCTGTTATGCTGCATTTTAGTTATCAGGACAAGAGAAAAACTGTAACTAAGAAGTACATGTTAAATCAAAAATTGAAGATGTACAAATTCTGTCATGCTCTAGCTTGTCAACCTGAAATGAATACAACATTTGAAATCTTTAGAAAATGACCAGCTGCAGAAAAAATAAACTTATTTAATTATTACTGCACTGCAAAATGCCTAGGTTTTTAAATACCAAGCACTACACTGACAATCTGCCAATATAGGAGGTATTTAATTTGCATTAGGAATTACAAAATGCTGTAAATACAATCTAGAAAGACAGCAATGTTGACTTCCTACAGATGAACCTTCATAGAACAGTTCAACTGCAAGTAAGTTTGAACTTGTTGTCAGTAAAGATCTGCAACTGATATGTGGCTTTGCAGTTGGGCAAAAGAGGCACCTCATTATGAGCCCGACTCAGAGCTGATGATTAGTGACACGAGCTGTGCAAGTGGAGGGAGAAACAGTGCTGGAGTGGGCTTCAAATACTTTCAGTCTCTGGAGTACTTTGAACCTCATCTAAGCGCTCTTGAAGGGTGAGGTAGCCATACAAAAGTCAGCTACGCCGTTCAGAGGCAGCAGCAGGGATACAGGCAGTAGGGCTCCAACTCTGAAACGCAACCTCTTGAGATCTTTGCTTTTATGGCTGCTTTATAGTGGTGAAGATCATTAAATAATTAAAGTACATATTGAGAACTGACAGAATATATGCATGTGTCCCCAAACCATATAGAGTGCTTCTATAGAGATACATTACATGTGCAGGCTTTGCATTTAAGTTTGTGAAGGAAAGGCCTAGATTAATCTTGTTCTTCAATTGGCCAATGTATAACCATATGCAGAGACAAAACTATCTCATTTTCAATTCTATAGCTGATATTAAAAATTAGATTTTATTAATTAGTTTGCTGTCCCATTTATTGATCAGTCTACCTTTTAGTGATTCTTCAAAGACTCCTGATAGAACACTTATCTTAGGATCTCCTCAATGTATTTAAAATGGCTTCCCAAGAATAAGGGAATAATTTTAACTCTCTTTTCTCCAAATGGGAATACTTTTCTGAAGAATGCATATGTTGTTCAGACACTATGTGTCTGACTTATTACCTACACAAAATGTCCAAAACTCATGAGCTAGAGTTCATTGTTTTATAAATTGAACCCCATTTATGTAAATAACGTACTTAGTGCAGCTTTTTTTAAACTTATGTTACATCTAAGCACACAGTTTTAGCTAATAGTCTTCGTGCAGCTGAGACTTACAGGTAAGGTATTTATACATTTGTGGGTTGGTAAATAAATCACTTCTAATGAGGCTTTCTAAATAACTCCTCTCCATTTTTTCCTTAGATAACACAAACATTAGAAATGGGACATTACTGCATTTAGCTACCAAGCAAAGGTTAAGACTGTTTGTTTACAAGTTCATTTCTTCTAGAAAGGGAAACATACTTTAAATGCACCAAATTTTCTTTCATTCAGCATTCACAAAATTGTCTGCATATTCACTATTATGGCTGGATGAATTTTTCTGCTGTCCGTAGGAACAAAATATGAAAATAGCTTACAGAAGTTGAGCAAATAGGTTATGTGGCATTTATGTCCAGTTATTCAGTTTAGAACAGCTGAAAGAAATAGGTAAAATATTCAGATTTAGCATAGATTAGGGCAGATGATTGTTTTAAACTTGAATTTGTCATTAGTGTAGTTACCAAGAGATTGTGTACATAGTGGAAACTGTTTGTTACTTGATAATTTTGTTAAATAAGTCAATAAAGGGACAAAAGACTGAGCAAACACAGAGACCTAGTTATCCCTTCTCATCAAAGTCAATCCTTTTATCTGTCACAGTTTCAAGACATGATACTATCAACAGATTTTTTCAGAAATAAACATTCCGAAATTTCCAATCCAGAGAGAAACAAAAGAATTTAGAGTGATACCTGTACAAAGCAAATGAAAGGCAGGGCAGGGAAGAAACATTTGGATTCATTCTTCTATGTACTGATAGGCTCCAAACCACAATTTTTATGTTCAGAAATATAAATAACAGTCAGTTATCCTGTCCTAGTGGATCTACCCACTGTTGGATGGGATTAAACTGGGGGAGCGATAATGCCTGCTACTTCTCCTCCATGGTCCAAATCCTATGCTTAAGATGTTTTTGAAACACAGAGAATAGATGATTCTATTCCTGCCCCCAAATTTAAATGTTTCTTCAGAAGGCAGCCAGCTTGGGAGTCAGTGGATCCTTTTCTCCTCTATCCTGTGTGGGCAAGGATGGTGTTTACCGCAGAGGTACTTTCCAAATACTGTGCCCTGACTTTGTTTAAGCAAGGCTGAAACATCAATCAAGGAATTAGTTTTGTCTTATTCAAGTCAGCAGAAGATACATGAGCACATGGAAGATATATTTATGGTTTTGGAACTTAGACTGAGCTCTTAATCTCCAGTCCTACATATAATGAGAGCTTCCAAAAACATGCAACAAAACTGAGTATTCCTATTGTATATTTAGATGCTAGGTACATTGGTTTAAGACATAAACTAGTGATTTAAAGTTGTATATGGTTGCTTTATTGACAATCTGTTCTTCAAACCATTTTATACCCTGTGGCAGGTGGCTCATCTTGCTTATTTTTCTACCATAGGCATGCAGTTCACCAGATCAAAGAAGATACAATAGACTCCTGTGCAATGTTGTTATGTTGCCCTGCTTCTCTGTTCAAAACAAGAAATGGCTATGTACTGCTGATGGGAGGTAAAGTTAAACGACTCCTTAACACTTCTTAACACTAACATACAGTAGCTTAGTTTCTCAAAATTTGCTAAAACATTTCATTAAATAAACATCATTTTCTTTGGACTTTGAAAATTACACATCAGCTAGGACTTGGGAACATACTCCAAAGAACCTGCTTTTGGATCCCATCTATAAATGCTAATATTAGGGGTATTATTGTAATATTATAGATTTTACCTTATTGCATCTTCTGTCTTGTTTGCATCTTTGTGAATTTTATGAATGGCTTTATTTACTAATTTTTTTCATCTCTTTATTTCAGAAATATATATAACATAATTTATGTTCAAGGCTGAGTAAAAACCTACTCTGAGGTCTTTTTTTTTTTTTCTTTATATGACATTTTAGAAACAAGCATAATAAATTTCTGTTGACAATTATCACAATTAAAAAATCCAATTTTTTTTGTCTTTCATGTATGATACTGTATCACATATGAAATTCAAATTAAATGATATTCATGTCCAAAAAGGCCAGTGTCAGGAACAGGAGGTAAAAATACATTTTTTAAGAGGTCATAAGTTTCATGCAGTAAATCATGAATATCAGTTACACCCACAGGAATGAATTAATGCCATGACTAGTGTTCTGATACATTTGACTCATGAACACAGAAGCTGGAGACACAAAAATACTGAATGTTAGAAGAGTCATACATGTTATACTTAGTAAGTCGGTGCTTCTTTAACATTGAATGGAATAAAATGGAATTGCAACCAGCAGTTTACCAGGTAGTGAAACTCAGAGAATCAAGTCTCTCTAGACTTGCTTAGAAAATCTTGGAACTTTGGTGCAGCGCCAAATAGGCTTGAGATGAAGTAGGGCCTGGAAGCTGCTCATATTTAAACATTACCTTCAGCTGAGAGTCAGATCAGTGGAAAAAAAGAAAAGAGGAAAGAGCATGAACACAGAAGCAAGCAATAACGCAGCCAAGTGTTGCACAGTTGTGCATACTCTACCACTCTTGTACTATCAGGTACTGATACCAGTTAGGAAAGATTTGTTTGTGATGGATGATTTGACAAAACACGTCACAGTATAAGAAAATGGAGGGAGATCTCGTTTCTTCTGGTAAACTGACTTATTTAACACCTGCTAGTTTGAGCTATAGTTATGACTCTTCTCAGAAAATCTCTCCTGTGCTCAGAAGAAGGCACAAACTACAAGGAGGATGTAAGAAGGTTATCAGAAGTAGTTAACATGGATTCACTAAGGCGAAGTCGGGTCTGACTAATCTGATAGCATTCTATGATGAGGTTACTACCTGGGTGGATGAGGGGAGGGCAGTGGATGTTGTCTACCTTGACTTTGGCAAGGCTTTTGACACGGTCTCGCACATCATCCTCACAGGCAAGCTTAGGAAGTGTGGGATAGATGGATGGACAGTGGGGTGGATTGAGAACTGGCTAGCAGATAGAGCTCAGAGGGTTGTGGTTAGTGGTGCAGAGTCTAGTTGGAGGTCAGTAACAAGTGGTGTCCCTCAAGGGTCAGTACTGGGTCCAGTCCTGTTCAATATATTCATCGATGATCTGGACGAAGGGATAGAGTGTACCATCAGCAAGTTTGCTGATGACACTAAACTGGGAGGAGTGGCTGACATGCCAGAAGGCTGTGCTGCTTTACAGCGTGACCTGGATAGGCTGGAGAGTTGGGCAGAGAGGAACTTAATGAAATTCAACAAGGGTAAATGTAGGGTACTGCATCTGGGGAGGAATAACCCCATGCATCAGTACAGGTTGGGGGCCGACCTCCTGGAGAGCAGCTCTGTGGAAAGGGACCTGGGAGTCCTGGTGGACAACAGGATGACCATGAGCCAGCAATGTGCCCTGGCGGCCAAGAGGGCCAATGGCATCCTGGGGTGCATCAAAAGGAGTGTGGCCAGCAGGTCGAGGGAGGTCATCCTCCCCCTCTACTCTGCCCTGGTGAGGCCGCATCTGGAATACTGCGTCCAGTTCTGGGCTCCCCAGTTCAAGAAGGACAGGGATCTGCTGGAGAGGGTCCAGCAAAGGGCTACAAAGATGATTAGGGGATTGGAACATCTTTCATATGAGGAAAGGCTGAGGGACTTGGGTCTCTTTAGTCTAGAGAAAAGAAGATTGAGGGGGGATCTTATTAGTGCTTTCAAATACTTGAAGGGAGGATGCCAGGGGGATGGGAGCAGTCTTTTATTCAGTGGTGCCCATGGATAGGACGAGGGGTAATGGGCACAAGCTTGAACATAGGAAGTTCCATTTTAACATGAGGAGGAACTTCTTTACTTTGAGGGTAGTGGAGCACTGGAACAGGCTGCCCAGAGAGGTTGTGGAGTCTCCCACACTGGAGACATTCAAAACCCGCCTGGACGCTGTCCTGTGCAACCTGTTGTAGGTGACCCTGCTCTGGTGGGGGGGTTGGACTAGATGATCTCCAGAGGTCCCTTCCAACCCTGACTATTCTGTGATTCTGTGAGTAAAAAGTTTTACCTAGCACTTTAAAAGGGCACTGGCAAAAACCCTGGAGAGAAAAAAAATAAGGAAATGTAATGGAAGAAGCAAAACAGCAGGGGAACAAAAAAACCAAGGAAAACAAAAAGAGCATAAATGATCCATTTTTAAGGAAAAAAAAATTGTATTTTCCATCTCCCACTTGAGAGAGGAGCAGTAGGCCAATAAGAAGGACATACAGATCGTAAACAGACAACTCACGTTGCAGAGTTGAAGGTTCACAGCATTCTCCGCTTCTACTGTTCTCAAGATCCACCTGTACATGAGCTTAGAAGGAGAGATCAGCAATGAGAAGTCAGAAAGGAAAATATGCCATTGTGAACATCATTATTATAATCTGGAACAAATTCCCAGAAACACTGAGGAATCATTTCTTGCTGGTCTACATAAAACGATTTCAAAAATGGGGCAAAAAGTAGAATTTTAAAGAAGTAAAATTTATCTGCATATTTCCATTGTTTTAAACATTTCTTCAAAGCCTTCTTCAATTGCACTATGTGAAGACTGGGTAATATTAGAAAGCATCTATAACAAAGCGGCAGTGGCTATGGCTAGGTGGATTTTCCAACTTAGTTGATTTAATTTCAGTTTTACACATTTACTTTAAAATTATGTTTACTTGAGTCATGTATAGAATCAAAGGTCTATGTAGAAAGCTTTGTAATTTCAAGATTATTTCATATTAATTTAATTTTGCTATCAATCAAAGGCTGTGCTATGTGGCATGCTTTTTAGTGCCAGAGAAAATAATCCTTTATTACTGTTGTTGTTGTTTCATCAACAAGAGGGTCACATAGTGCATTACTTCCATAGGTCAAGCCTACTGTGCATCCTGGGGTGCCTTTGTTCTCCCCTCTAAGTGCACTGGATAGCAGCGTCCCCACTCCTCTGTATTTTGCAAACTCTTTGCAGCTCCTTCAGTTCCTTACTTCATTCTAGAATTTCTAAATATATCCCTACCCTTTGTCTTCTCCCAGACTAGGACATGCTCTTCTCTTCATCCCAGAAGTTTTCTCTGTATGTATCCCTTTCCCTTATTACTGTCTTCCCAGTCACCATTCTGACACTCATTTTCGGTGTCTTGGAAACAATTTATTCAGGAATTTCCATATTTTAACATGAGGGAAAGTGATGGCAAGTGTTAAGCTAGAAAGTCTACAGGCTGCGACAGAGGTGCTTTTAGGTTCTTCATGTGGTAGTTAGAGTTCCATCTATTTCTGATTTTCCCTGTCTGGCTACTAGGAAAGGTAATTGGGTTCGACCCATTGATTCACACAAATTGACCAAATATAGAATTCCAGGCATTGCGTAGTAGAAGTAGACAGAAATGCCATCGAGCTGGGTATTGAATCTCCCCTCAATTTGGCAGTTATGCTTTTGTTATTTCTTTGTACAACCTTGCTGCTAACCTATGGATAGCAATGCAAAGCTGATTTCTGTAGAATAATTTAAATACACAAACTACAAAGCCTACTTAAAATGAAATCCCTGTTTATTACAAGCACAACTGCAAGAACCATTCTTTTTTCAATCGTAAATAGCACCATCGCTGTGAACACAAAGTTAGCTGAGCAGAGTAGTCGTATTATTTGCATTTATGAAGATATGTTTTTGTTAGGCTGGATAGGTAAAATTCTTCTTTGCCTGTTTGTCCATCATTCTCTTTTTACAATACTATGTCAAAACTGACTGATGGGAAGTCATTTCTGTAAAGCTACTACATATTGCTATTCAATATTAAAATGACTATTGATACATACAGAATAGCAAAATAAAACTATATGTTTTAAAGTGAGATGTGAATATTCGTGACTTTTAATATGTCATCATTATGCATAATAATATACATTTTTGTCGTAAACTTGTATACTTAGTATAATATAGAGAACAACAATACTTTAGCCCATGAACTGAAAAATTAGCATTCAACAGTAAACGACAATTAAAAATAGTCATTGCATTTATTTTTTTCAAAGGCTTTTCACCCAGTAAAGTTAAAGGCTTCCTTGAAATGTATGCACACCTGTAGGTCTTACACATCTGGGCAGTGTGTAGATGATGAGAGCCACCAGATTTAATATATGCATCTGACTACAGAAAGGCATTATAGTTTTTGGTTTGCACATTATATCTTTCATATGTGCACAGTTTTCAGTGCACACAATTACGTTTTTCTATGTCTGAAATACCCTCTCTGAAATCAACTAGCTGGAAGACCAGCTGGAGATCTTTTTGAAATATACTCCATAATCTTGAAGGGAGGGTATTTTTATTTTTCTGGCCAGCAGTAAATTTTCTACCTCAGTAGCATGGCTTATGGTACAGTATTAAAGATCCAAGCTTTCACAGCAGGTTGTATTGGCTATGTAAGCTTACACTGATTTAAGCTTCTAGGAAGAAACAGTCAAATATAAACACACAAAACAACAATGCAAATTCTCAATTGAACTTAGCTAAATCAATGAAATGTGAATTGTGAATTTATCTTACTTTAATATACATTGTACAACTAAAACCAATTTAATAAACGGTCAAATCCATGGCCTATAGATTAATCCATATTGATATTTCCCATGCAGCATTATTTCTACTTTCCAGCACAAGATATCCAATACTACTGCTCTGTCAGTTGACAGTCACATTCGATTCTTTTAATAAAATCCTGTATTGCATTACTACTAGACCGAACAAGTGAATTTCCTCATGGGAAATTTTGGAAGAAAAGTAGATGAAGGTCTTACTATTATTATAACCAAAGGCAGTAATATATACTCTTTTTGACAGGTCAAGTCTATTGATACATACTATAGAAATAAATACAAAAATTGCCACTAATTATTGCAGGATCACACTTGGAAGATGATGCCAAACCAGCTTGTGACCTGGACCCTACCTCACATGCTTGACTACAAGTTCCCCTCTAGTGGCTCATTCGAGCATACAGACTTTGCAGGTGAGGTGACAACATATTCCTGTCATTCCTTACCTACAAATAATGAATATCTGAAAATTATGAAGAATGTTATAGCACTGTTGGGCTCCGTCCGCTCCCTAGCCATGCACACCACAATGTTCTGTCACTGCATACTCGTGTGTAACACAAAGCTGGAGCCATACTGCAAAATCCAGCTCTTTGACTTACTTTCTCTCATGCCTTTGGGAAATGGTTAAGATTCTTTCAAGGTGGTAGGTTTTCCTCAAAAAAAGCATGTCAATATTGCAAAACTGCAATATTTCTTATGACTTCTCTGTTTGGCAAATGAGTTTCCAATGAAACGCACGAAGAGTTTCCTGGCAGCCCATGGGGCATCTTACTTTGCCATCTGCTGGTGGTCCCCAGCTTCCAGATTCCTCTGTTTTAGCTTACTCCTTCCGTGAAACTCTTCCAAAACTGTGAACAGCTGGAACCCACAATTGGACAGCACTCCCATATGTACTTTGCCCAATGTCCTCCACATTGACATCTGGGAAGAGCCGACCATGTATGAGCGTGAAGGTCTTAGTGCTTTTATGTTCCCTGGATGAGTCCTTACCTTCAAGGCTCTGGTCCCTCAGTGCAGCCTTAGCTGCCTGGACGGTCCGTCTCAGGCTGTGACTTTAAGAGTTTCCATGTGCTCTAGAGCCAAGAGGAGGCAGAGGTTGGATGATTCACCTTCCCATTTCCACTGTGGAGAACCAAGAAGCAAGGAAAGCCATAAAAAGCCAGAAGTCTCAGAGCCCGGGTTCTTGTTGCTTCACACAGGATTTTCCATATTCGCTTAAATAGAAATAGAAATATTCTACTTTGGTTTTGAACAGAAAATCCAGGTTTTTGCTGAAACTGAGAGAAAACAAAAAAGAAAAAAAAATCTGCAGAGAAAATCAGATTTCTCACAGATCTTTGGAGTCAAATGACCTGGACCATTTTTCTTTTTTTCTTCTCCTTGCACACTCACCTGCAGTCTCCTCAGTGACAAGGATGTGCTGAAATATGCTATAAGCTCTGTTTTCCATGTCTAATGGTAAGCATGTACATGAACTTCTCCCACAGCAGTTCCTGAGAATGACACAGTCAGTCTTTATTACAGTCTTGGAAAATTAAAGCTCATTTTTCAGTCATAAAACTGACTACAAAGCCAGTTTATTATATGCACAAAATAAATTACCAAAGGGAGAAAAATATCTTTGTTTTCTAATCTCATTAAGGTATATGTATTTTAAAGGTTACTTACAATTTCAGAGTAGAAATGTGCTTTTGACATTATTTTACTTTTCAACGCTGTATGCCAGTAGGTTGCCTTTTCACCTTTATCTCAGCTTGTGGAGGATATGAAAAGGAAAAGTATAGATAACAAAAAATCAGACTACAAATCAATCTCTAGGAAAAGAAAAACAAACAAAATATATTATGGTAATTTGATATAGATGGTATCTGGTTGGAAAACCACCCATCCTCCTTAAGAGTGAGGTTTAGCTTTACATTTTCACACTGAAATGGAACTTTAACCGTTGAGCAATCCCACTGAAATAATTTTATATTGTTAAAGTTCAAGGTGAGACCCTGATCCCACTGAAGTAAACAGCAAAGATTCCACTAACTTCAGAAGAGTCAGATTTAATTCCTGGTCTCCTTTGGCTGTTAGAGTCTGTCTTGGTGTCTACCTAGCTGCATAAGAAAGGAAAATGCCAACACAGAAAAAGATTATGCACCAGATTGTCTTCGTGCTCACCTTTATTGACCTTCAGATATATGGTATTTCTCTATGATATAATTTCCATAGAGCTCTGAGGTTTAGCTCACCCCTGCTTACATTTACCTTGTCAGCAACTGTGGTATTGTTTCATGTTAGGGTCAGCATTGCAGGAGAAAAGTTGATTAGAGATGTACGTGTTTTGGAAAGGAATTGATGAACTAATTCTGTGGAAGGGACTGCTCCTCTTCAGGATCTCTTTACTGTTCTCTTTTATGAAGGGTACTTTTTATGCAGTGGAAATGATGGATTAGTTTTGTTTGCGGAAACTTCTGAACTTCCATTGTTCAAGGGTCCGCGGTGCAGGACACACTTGTAGGCAAGTGCAGGCAATTGGCTGGGAGCCAAAGGAAAGTTTTGCTGGAGCTCTCACTTGGAAATGATGACTCTAGGAAGTGAAAGTTTGACTTAGTTCAAGTTGTGATGAGAATGTGAAATAGATTTACGTTCATTCAAGTTTGTTTGCAAGTGAGTTTAATCACTGATATCTTGCAAGCCAAGTTTCGACGTCTCAAACTGCTGGTATGGCTCCTTCCTTAGTGGCCAAAATGTATTATGAAGTAGGAGGGAACAGAATAAACTTTGTTGATACAATATAAGCTTAAGCATGATCCAATATAAAGCAGCGCTTAACTCATCATTCTCTATCCTGTTTTACTTCTATGAGACAAGAAGAAACAGCCTGGCAACTTTTCTAGATTATAAACTCTTTAGGGGAGGGAAAATGTCTCTTTGTGTGTGCTTTGAAGTGCCTCTGACACCTTGGGGTTCTTTATAAATGGTAGTAATAATAATAATTTATTGCTGTGCAGTGCGGTCTGGTCTCCCATTTACATTCAGTATGATCGGTTGTGCTGTGTCTCTGTCCTGTTCATCACTTCTCACCTTGCACTTACATGCAACTTCTATTATGGTTATTTTTAGAATACATAAGGCACTCAAATAACATGATTACAAGTGTGGAACAACAGCTTAGGAAATAGATAGGAGGATAGTTCACAGAAAGAGGCAACATACTGCACCTAAGCTGTGCAAGATCAAACCTGACATTGTAAAATCAAAGAGAGAAGGTTTAATATGAAAATAATGTGATGAGATTATAATGAGTATTGCTTTTTTTTTTTTCTTCTGTTGCGTTACCATCATTTAATGAGTTCCTGGATTTCTTTTTAAAATTCTATATGTATACATGCACATGTGTGGCTATATAGGCTATATATATGTGTGTGTAAATACATGCATACGTGCATACTCACACTTGGTGGTGGTGGTGTGTGTTTATGTGTGTGTGTTTTTGTAAAACACACAGAAAATTGTGTGCTGCAGGAAAAAAAATGGACCAATTGTAAGGTCCATTTTCCATTCTGGAGGGAAGCAAAATGACCATAAGCTCCCCTTTCATGGAATCTGAGCAATCTTTATAGAAAGCTTCATCTTCTGTCAACTTCAGGAATGGGATATATTTACGTACATTCAGACAGTTTGTGATGCCTGGAGGCAATGAGTATCGGGGAAGGGTGCAGCTTGGAATGCTCTTCCAGCTCTGGCTGACAGAGGGTACTGAGTGTTTTGTTCTAGTTGTCAGACGTTAGAGCACCCCTGTGATTTCTCCAGCTTTGTGCTGAAGGCTGGCTTGGGTTCTTATCTGCAGGATGGTGCTGAACTTGTGGAGGCATAAAAGAACCTTTATCTCCCCTCTTTACTTCAGTGCAGCAGAGGAATGAACCCAATATCATATGACAAATTCAGGTAAAGTTTGTGGCCATCGGGATATTGGCATTTATGATGTTTAACATGTACAAAACGATGGAGAAATTTTGCATCAGATGAAGCTGGTTTTGGTTTTGCTGTTGAATTAAATACTGTAATGGGTCTGTCACAAATGCTATAATAACCTTTTGCTTGAGATATACAATGACACACATTTTGCACATAACTAAAAAAAAATCTAAAGTTACCATGCCCAATCCCCTCCTATCACAGGTACTATCTAATATGATCCTTCTCTGAAACCACTTGTTTCCCCTAAACCTCTTAGATCACATGTGTTCTTTCTCCTGCTGACCTTCTAAAACTTTATGGCTTTCATGACTGGAAACTTTATTCTAGTCTCCAGTCAATTTTACTTATGGTCAATATAGTTGCTTTTATTTTTAGTGTCATCATTTAAATTTGGCATTCATCTTGGTGCTCCTTCACTTGGCTCACCTTTTCCTGATCATACTAAGTCAAGGTGTGCATATGCATTTCACTAATGTGCAACAGGACTCTGCATAAAACACTGGTTGGAAGTTTTATAATTCACTGAAGATCATAAATCTATTATTAGAGTTCTTTATTGATGTTACATTTCTTAATATCTCTTAGAGTAAGAAATTGTAGTTAAAGATTAGTCTAGATAAAGAAATTATATCCCTGTAGATTTTAACTGTTTTTGGATCATTAAGGTTTGATATTTAAGCCAGTCTAGTGCAGAAGAATGGGACTATGGATTGCCTTGGTTGAAAATAAAGGTAGTTTAGATACATTGTTGGAATAAACAAAGTTTCTAATTTCACCCCCCAAAATTACACTGTATCATCAAGCCACTGTTTAGAAACACTTAGTGACTGCTAAACTGCATCTAAAATAATAATTTTAACATCTTGAGGCAAGGTCATTTTCACATAGAACTATTTTTAATTTCAATTTTACTTCAAAAGCGATTGGTACAGGTCCTAAATAGTTGTCTTAGAGATGTGCATGACAAGGTAACATCTGCTTGAGATATAATGGTTTAAGAAAATAATGAATTTTGAGTAATATAACTCAGCCTGAAAGGGATGAAAGTCCATCCCACTAAATAGTTTTTAATTTTAATAGTTATTTTCTAGAAGATGTAGTTATTGAGAGCAGAGAACTTGGGATAGGGTATAAATATTCCAGCTCCACTGTTTAGAAGCCCGCAGTCAGTAAAGAGGCGTGTGGGGACATTAGTTGACAAGGTCAAGTACTTGGATTTAATCAAATTAACTTTGTAGCTGAAGATTTAGTCATGGTAATAATACAGAGAAGTAAGGAAACCTAAGAAGAAAGCAATACATCATCTGCATACAGCGAAATATCTTGCTTTTAGCCATTTAGCTTCCTGTCAGAATTAAGGAAGGTTTTGGAAGTACTGTTCTAGCATGAGCTATTTAAATAACAGTAAGTGATAATGTAAAGCAGTCGTGCTTTGTTTCAGTGATATTGTGAATCCTTAGTAACAGTTTAACATTATTGCTACTAGGATACACTGATGTCATGAACTGATTTGGGATGAAGATCTGTATTTAATTACCAGTTTGAAAGTTTGTATAGTTTTAACATAAGGAAATGATTTTCAACACCCACTGCCATCAATGATGTTTAAGGGAGATACAGCATTAGTTTCACAGAGGACAACTGCGCTCTTTGACTTTCTTATGCAGTTTGAAAATGGAAGACACTGCAGGAAACTGGCTGCAGAAACAGAAACAGAACTGTCTTGTAGACCGCTTGCTTATCACTTCAATTTGAGATTCAGATCATATGAAATGTTTGAAGTGTAGAGCTGTGTATAAGCTAGCATATTTTGGAACAGATGGTATGAAACTGATGATTTCAGGATCTACAATACTCTTAGAGAACAGGGATTTGTTCTGAACAGGCAATAGCTGACTAATAATTGTTCCTGTCCTCAAAGGGAGATACCAGAACTGGACTTGCTGTGTGTCATAAAGGACATCCTCTGTTTTTTAGGGTTTTTTACTAGGTGCGTTTACTACATGAATACCTGTGTGTTCTGAGTTGTTATAAGTGCCTTGTTCTGAAATTTAAAAGCTGCAACTGGTTGAACTTAGTCCCAACTTGTTTTCTTGTATTTAATTCAAGATGCTACTTTCCATATGTAGGTATTTTAACAAAATGTATACAAACCAAAATGAAATACTGAAATTAGATAAAATATATTATAGCTGTGTATTTTTATACAATGGAGATTTCTTAGAATTAAAGACTCTAGAAATAGGACTGTCCAATTATATCACCTAGTCCAAACACAGGAAATCTAAAGTAAATTTTCCAATTTTTTTCCTATCTAGATTTTAAGGTTATAAATGAACATGCTTCACCATTTTCTGAAATTTTCATTATGTAAAATCTCACCATGACAGGTATTTTATTGATTAGCAGCTGAAACTTTCCTTTCTGGAAGTCTATGCCACTACTCCTTCTTGCATATTATCTTTCACTGAATAATTTTTCTCAGTGTTATTTCCGACTAATATCTTAGTCATAGTACAACACCCTTGGTTCTCCTCAGCTGTATTCATAAGACATTCCTTAATTTACCAGACTTTCTTTTATGTACTGAAATTTCTGTATTTTCATAATGCAGTGCACAGGACCAAGGTTAACATTTTAGGACAAGGCGTTTAACTAAGTTTAACAGAGAGAACAAGAGAGATACATTAATAAATTTGGATAAGAATATGAAAGGTAGATGAGAAAACCATGTAAGTAAGAGAAGAGGGATCGAAAGTAATATATGAGGCGACTAATATGTAACAAAATAAGGCATACCCGTCAACATATTTATTTTTCTGTCTTTCAGATGATCAAAGCTTTGTTTATGTGAGGTAGAAATTGATGGTTCTTCATGTAGGTCCTATATCTCGCATCCAGAGGCCCTCCTCCCAAACCCCAGGAGGATGGTGGGCTAGGAGTTCAACTGAATAGGTGCATTGTTGTACGTGGTGTTGAATTGCGTGCTGCGGGCCCACATCTCTTCTGGCAGAATGCATTAGAGTTAAAAGATATTGAAACCCACCCATTAAGTGTAATTTAAGAATAAGACAAATGTTTATTTCATATAAATATGGGCTGGCAATCTTCTATGCCATAAATGTGTATTGACAAATGTTCACAACCCATATTTTTGGGCAAGATAATAAAAAGTTGATCTGACCTCACCTACAGCAGGGTTTAACTAAGCAGTTATCTGGGTAGCACTTTCATTTTTAAAACATTTGATAGCTGCTTTTCTGTTTTTCTACTATATTTTTTGAAACATTTTCTATCTTAAGAGACACAAATTAGCCATTTAGATGTTGGTACCTCCATGTTATGAAGCAGTGAACAAAATGAAAGCTGCATCCTGCAAATACTTACATCCAAGCTCCAAAATTAATCTCACTTTTACACTTACTTGTGGGGACACTCACTACAAATGCTCAAAAATATAAGTAATCCCCAAAGCCATAATGTGTCCTAGTGTCACATGGATTTTATGGGATAAATTAATTTGTGTTATAAGTTTTATAGAATCATAGAATAGTTTGGGTTGGAAGGGACCTTTAAAGGTCTAGTCCAATGCCCCCTGCAATGAGCAGGGACATCTTCAACTAGATCAGGTTGTTCAAAGCCCCGTCCAACCTGACTTGAATGTTTCCAGGGATGGGGCATCTGCCACCTCTCTGGGCAACCTGTACCAGTGTTTCACCACCCTCATTTTAAAAAGATTCTTCCTTCTATCTAGTCTAAATCTTCCCTCTTTAAGTTTAAAGCCATTACCCCTTGTCCTGTCGCAACAGGCCCTGCTAAAAAGTTTGTCCACATCTTTCTTATAAGCTCCCTTTAAGTACTAAAAGGTTGCAACAAGATTTTCTGGAGCCTTCTCTTCTCCAGGCTGAAAAACCCCAACTCTCTTGGTCTGTCTTGGTAGGAGAGGTGCTCCAGCTCTCTGATCATTTCTGTGGCCCTCCTCTGGACCCGCTCCCACAGGTCCATGTTTTTCATGTGCTGAGGACTCCAGAGCTGGACACAGTACTCCAGATGGGGTCTCACCAGGGTGGAGTAGAGGGCCAAAATCACTTCCCTTGACCTGCTGGCCACGTTTCTTCTTTCTAGAATGAGTCTGACCTGGCTGCGAGTGCACATTGTTGGCTTGTGTCCAGCTTTTCTTCTACCAGTACCCCCAAGTCCTTCTCAGCAGGGCATCTCAAGCCCTTCATCCCCCAGCCCGTACTGATACCGGGGCTTGCCCTGACCCACATGCAGGACCTTGCACTTGGCCTTGTTGAACCTCATGAGGTTTACACAGGCCCACTTCTCCAACTTGTCCAGGTCCCTCTGAATGGCATCCCATCCCTCGGGTGTGTCAACCACACCACTCAGCTTGGTGTCATCTGCAAATTTGCTGCGGGTGCACTGAATCCCACTATCCATGTCATCAGTGAAGATATTGAACAATACTGGTCCCAATACAGACCCCGAGAGACACCACTTGTCACTGATCACCATCTGGACATTGAGTCATAGACCACTACTCTGTGGGTGTGACCATCCAACCAGTTTCTCATCCACCGAACAGTCCACCCATGAAATCCATATCTGTCCAATTTAGAGAGAAGGACGTTGTGGGGGACCATGTCAAAGGCCTTACAGAAGTCTGAATAGAAGGCATCCATAGCTTTTCCCTTGTCCACTGATGTAGTCACGCCATCATTGAAGGCCAGTAGGTTGGTCAGGCAGGTCATGCAGCCCTTGGTGAAGCCATGCTAATTGTCTCAAATCACCTGCCTGTCCACCATGTGCCTTAGAATAACTTCTAGGAGGATCGGTTCCATGATCTTCCCAGGCACAGAGGTGAGACTAACAGGTCGATAGTTCCCAGGGTCCCCTTTTCTACCTTTTTTTTGTTGGTATAAACTGAGAATATCTTAGAGAATTGATTCAGAATCTGATATTGCACTTTCTTCAGTTGATCTATCTGTATAATCTTATGAAATCCACATCCACTTCTATTTTTAGGCATTGAAAATGTAGTGAGTTTGCATGTAGTATTTAGATGTATATCTACTCAGAATTGTTGATCGGTCTCTAATTTGGAAGAAATTTTATACTCTGCACTAATTAAAGATATTAGAAAAAGATTAGTACATCTTGGGAGATTTTATTATGAATTATTGCAGTAGCGAGTTTACCTGCACTTATCAATAGCTCAAGCAATATTTTTCACTTTACAGAACAAAGTAAGAGGTTAAGAACCTTTTAGAATAGTAATTATCTTGGTTTATCATCATAAGCAGATGCACCCTCAGAAGCAGAAAAGACAGCCTATAAGCCAGGCGTCCAAGTACCATAAACATCAGGAGTACAGAATACATCATGGAGCAATACATGAGTATAATGACAAGAATAATGGCAAGAAAATATAGAAAATGGTTTGATTTGTTCATTAGCTTGAGAGAGGTAAAATTTCCATTCTCTCATCCTAAAATTCTCAGTCCAGAAACAATATGGAATCTCATATAGTTGATATACAGGCTGAAATGATGGATTAAGAAATAGATGTTATTTGGGAGCAAAGTGGTGAGAAGGCAAAGGAAGTAGTACTGTTAATGATGTAACAAAATAATAATGAGACATGACATTAAAATAATATAAAAATTCTTCATTAATAATTCCAGTGTGCAATTCAGGGAATCAATGACTAAGCAGCAACATTTTCACATACAAAATTTTGCCCTTTTTACTTGCACCAGTCCTACAGAGTGAGGGAAAGGGAATTTAAAATAAGTGCAAAAGCTCATTGAATAAATGTGCCCATCTGTGGCTATCTGAGTCATGAAATCCACCATTTCATGGAAACAACCTCCAGGGAAAGGATCAAATTTTCAAAAATGTCTCTAGGATTTTGTTGGTCAATGTCTAAAACCCAGGAAAATACAAGTAAGAATATAGGATCCATAGATTAGATTGTTTGGGGTTCATTATAGAACTATTTCCACATAAAGGGCAGCTAATTTGAATGGAACAAGCTAAAATATTGACTACATACATAAATAAACTCAACATTATGAGGTGAAAAAGAAAGCCTCTAGAGCCACCACTGGAGTTCTCACTGTTGTACTGTTGCTCCAGTTAGGTTAACAACTACTGAAATAATTTGTGATGCATGGAAGCAAAAAAGTCATTGGCATTTTTTGAAAGAACATTTGCTGTAAATGAAGTTATCCTCCAGAAGACTGTGAACGAATAATACACCTTTTGTTTACCAGTGGCAGTTAAGAAGTTAGTGTTCTGGATTCAGCAGTAAACAGATAAATTTGTAGAAATATCATGCTCAGACATTGTCTAGACATTAGGCATCCAGCTAATGTAATAATAATATAGAAATAGTATCTAATACACAAGAAATTTAGAAGACCAAACACAGTAAACTGTTTTTGTTACAGATAGCAAGCAACGGAAGTTAGCGGAATTCAGAGAGAGTAAATGTGGTCTCCTGTGTTTGATCAGTGGTACAGTACTAGAAATACAGTTGTTGGGTTAGATTACATTTATCATAGCAGAATTAAAACTATATTAATTATAACAAGAGCCAAATATTGCACTTCAGGATTTAAAGAGCCTCTAATTATTAGTGATATGGACCAGAACAAACATAGAGTGCTGGCCTTCTTTTGAGTTTGTCAGTAGTCCACTCAAATAGGCAATACTAATCTGAGACCAACTCGTTAATGTCTCCAGTTACACACTGTCCAGGTGGCACGTTGCACGGCTGACAAAACTGCCCTAGAGCACTGGCTTGTCCCTGTCGTATCATGAAGTCTCACCGCATCGCCCTGCTTATTCTCACCTAAATGCAGCTCTGCTCATTCCTTACTGTTTTTTGTCACAGACTTTTGCACGACATTATAGACTTCTGGTCTGATCCCCATATAACAACTTCAATATTCTCACAATCATGAGTAAAACAGGGTCAATGTATCTCCTTTTCAAAGGTCAATAAAATACTATTTTGATGGAATCAGTATGAATCATATTTAGCTATGTAATATTTGGGTATCTGTTTTAAGAGGGGATTAATTTATATATGTGCACGTCTGCTCGCTCTGCTGTAGAGAGAACCTAAAACACTAGTTAGGTTTTTAGGCAAGTGAACAGGACGTGGATCCTGTCCATAAGAAAGACATTTTAATACATAACATTAAGACTTTTAAATAATAGCTATTAATTAATCAACATTTCACTCAAATGCAGCAGCATTTTGTCTTTTGGACCAATAGACATAAATCAAAGGTCAGACAGTTCACTTTGTTCCGGTCCTTACACCAATGTGTGCAAAGCAATTTGTTTTTATGATTGGAGAACACCAGAAAAATGCTCTACACTCAATTGTACTGATGAAAATGATTTTATGAAATTGAGGGCAACTTTGCTCCTTGGGTGCCTGATGGGAAATAGCTAGGGAGTGGTTCTTCTTCAGCATTTTTATTTGGAGAGCTTCCACCTAAATCCTTTTAAAATCAGCGCGACTGGGAAACAATCAAGAGCTCTGATTTCCTCCTTTTTAAGCTATTTTAATTCCTAACTATCAGTGTTGTCAAAGGATTGTCTCTAGAGAAACATTTTTGGAAGAAGCTTGATTCAAAATTTAAATTTCATTTTCAAGAGGAATTAAAAAGGAAGTCTGAAAAAGATTCTAAGTTATTGAGACCTTTCAGAAAATTGTAACCATAGTTTTACTTTTTAAATATTATGTGATTTTTGGGATGTTACTTGAGGATTTAAGGAGATGAGATTTTGAATTAAATTTTGTTGTGAGCAGATATAACATGAAGGAGATAAACACTATGTGTACTGCTAATATGAGCAAAATCAATGATGTACTCAAGCCGACCAATTTTGAGAATAATTTAGCTTTACTATGGTGTAAGGTGGTCTGCTAAAAATCTTTTAAATTTTCTCAAAATAATATGGGGTTACAAATTACTGAGTGACTCTGAACTACATTTTCCCTTTGCTCTGCAGTCCATTGGACTATGATATCTTTCACTTATTTTACTAAGTCTGCCGTGCAAAGTAAGCATCTGGTTCTGAAGGCCTTATGGGGTCCCACTTTCGAAAGACTGTTTGCATGGTAAGATTTCCTTTCTAATGTAGTCGATTCTATTTATAGGGTAATGGCATAAATTGAAGAGTTGCATAAATTATGAACACCCCCTTAACAAATGAAAACATATCCATGCTACTGAGAGGAACCTGAAATCTAAAAAAGAGATGCTATGCTGGCATAGACTTTGAGGTTTTATAATAGATTTTATTATTTATTCCCATTTATGATTATGATGATGATGCATAGTTTTATATATTCTTTAAACTGGTAAACAATACCAATTCAGAGGGTAAGTTATTCTACTGCTCTGAGTGAGGGGAGCCTCATTTGCACAATATGAGGAACAGATAGGACACAAGTACAGATTATACCATAGACTCTACCAGCTATCATTATGCATTTGTGTAAGAACATCCATTAGATGGATATACAGCAGAAGAAATACTGGGTTTTAAAAGCTGATGAATGTGATTATAAAGCCATAATGGTAAACTGGTAGATCCAGTTTAGGTACCACTATACCTATAAGGGGATCATCATATATGTTTCTCAGTTTCTAGTATTTTTAAACTCTTGATCATGCTTCTATGTGTGTTGTTGAGCTGCTAGAATGTATGCAAGCTCCTTCACCAACACTGTGCAAACTGAGATGCCCATAACATCTAATTTGGCTATGCACAATGATAGAGTCACTGCTAATTGCTCACAAAAAGAGTGCTACATAGTAGTTATGGTGGAATGGAAGACCAAGGAGAAGAGAAAATGTTATTTTAGTTCAAGCTCTGTGGCTAAAGTTGCACTTTATACTCATGTCACTACTTTATGAGTGTTGCACTCCGAAGTCATAAACAGTAATTTGACAATATTAATGTTATCTTTTCAGTGTTATGCTATGTCTCCATAAAATACTGCTGTTGGCTTATTTAACAAGAAATAAAGACAGAAATAAAGTTTTTTAAAGCACTACAGCTGTCTTTTTTTTTTTGTCTTTTCCCTTCTGTTTCTGCTATTATATTATTTCTTGCCTTTTTCTTCCATTTTCTCATATTTTCTTCTGAAGTCCTTTCTCTCTGTGCTCAGGAGCTGAAAGAAAATTCTTGCTACATTATTGTTTGCATTTCTGAGAAACATGCCTCTCTCAGAAGCCCAGACTGTACAGTGTTAAGACTGTGCTAAGGGTAGTATGCTCCTGGGGAGGGTAAGGTCACAGAATGCAGAGAAGTAATGTGACTTGTAACAAAACTGGCCTCTGAAGCCCATGCACGTGCCAAAAAAGTAAGTTACTGCTGCTGTGGGCTGAACAGTCTTGCTACTGGCAGAATTTTGCAGTGTGGTGTGGGATTATATACATGTTTCAGTAGATTCCTAAGTTTTCAGTGGCCATCTGTAAGCAGTGGGGGTGAATGGGCTGCATTTCAGACAACTGAGGCATCCAGAAATATTTCCTCATAGGACGCTGTTCCTTCCACCCCACACTCCAGATGCTTCCATATGTGTGATACAGTATCTTGTTCTGAACATGTATCCATGTTTTTAGCTTTCAATCAAAAAGGTTTCTCTAGCTATGCCACAGATACTGAACTTTCTTTTCCAGCTGAAGGCATGACATGTTACATGGTAGCTTGTGCAAGTCGTTTTTGCAGTAGAATTTTGCCAATCTTGAGATGTATTTTTTCTATAAAGGACAAAATGGATACCAAAATTAGGAGCTGTTTTGTATGTATAATTTTTCAGAAGTAAATGCAAATTTTCCAGGGTATTACTGCAATCCTGTGCAGTGAAAAGAGTATTTTACATTATTATGAAGAGAATTATAATGGCGATTCTGTGATTCTGATTTAAAGTTGCCCAAAAAGTCTAAGCAGTTTGGTAGACTAACAGTTTGTTCATCCATAAAACTACCTGAGCAATATCAGAGAGCATCCAGTCAGGAAATGAAGAATAATCTTTGCCACTATTTCTGGATAACAAATAAGATATAAATTTTAATGTGAGATGAAAAGTATCTTGCATAACTGAACTATTGAAAGAGAGCAGTGATTTGTGCTCTAAATAAATACATGAAAAAAGATAGGAAACCGACACCAAGAAAATACTAAGCTTTGCACCAACCAAAAATGAATTCAAATCCAGAGAGTACCCTTTTTAGGAAAAGTCTGCTTAGGAATCCAGAAAGTTTCTGAGGTCACCATTTATTTCTATGCCATTCTTCATCCTCCATATGGAGTGGACATAGGTTTTGGCCTCTAAACACTGGCAGATCTCCCAGAATGGATGCAAAGGTCTGGACTATCAACATGAAGCCTGACTCAGCACTGATTCCAGCACTCTGTGTGTCTGGCTTCCTACACTGCTGCATCCATTGAAATCCCGTGGCCAGGAACTTCACTGTAGGGTTGTGATCACTCCTAGGGAGTAAAACATTCACAAAAAATGTAGTAGTAATTCAGTTCTAACTTGTTTACAGGACTGGTTGAAAGGGCAATACATATCCACTGGTCTCACCCACTCTCTTAGGATATTGTCAGATCTTCTGTAGGTTCCTGCACGTGTGAGGAATCTGCCTTGCAGCATTTTTCCTTTATGTCCTCTAGAAACACATTGGTAGAGCTTTTTCTTCTTTATTTCAAAAGCCAGAGGAACCTTTACTTCTAAATTCAATCATCTTTCAGCTGCTCAGTGATATATTTGTCTGTTTTCTTGTTGTCTTAGAATCTAAGTATGTGTGGCATGACCACACAGAAAATCTCCAAATTATGAAATAAAAATAAAGTATAGATTTTTCAAACAGCTGGGAAAGCTGTGAATTGTCCCATATCCATCTTATAGGGGTATTAATTCTGAGCCTTAATAATTTCATGGTCAGACTAATTAACTACTTCACTATTGACCAAAGAAACGAGAGGAATAGGAGGAAAGTAGGAGAGGAATCAAGTTACAAAAAGCTATGCCATAGACTCATTCTAAAACTGTGAGTGGATAATACTTGGGAAAATACCATCTTTTACTTCTTTTTCATTCAGAGCTAAAGAACCAAACACTATGATTAAGATCATGCAAAAATCCAAATCCTTACAAAGGAAATAGAAACCTAAGAGCCCAACAGAACCTATGCAATTGTATTTTTAACATTACATACTCTTACTCAGTGTTTTAAATGGTCAGAACTTGATTATGTGCATATCCCAGAAACTAAGCATATTTTCTTCCAAATTCAATCGCTGCCTAAATCACAGAATCACAGAATTTTCAGAGTTGGAAGGGACCTCTAGAGATCATCTAGTCCAACTACCCTGCTAAAGCAGGATTGCCTACAGCACATTACTCAGGACTGCATCCAGGCGGGTCTTGAAAATCTCCAGAGAAGGGTACTCCGCGACCTCCCTAGCTTCACCATATCAGTATCTTTGTATAAAATAGCCCATAGCCAGATTTATGTGAGAATTCTGAAGTGATTTTGCTCAGTGTACACT
>VZSZ01010958.1:470290-481689 GCA_013398815.1 Ibidorhyncha struthersii | reverse complement strand
TCCCTTCCAACCCTGACTATTCTGTGATTCTGTGATATACAATATAGAGCAAAAACATAGGCCTTTAAAAAAACTTAAAGAACAAAGTCATTGTTATTTGCATTTAAACTGTTGTTATTAGTGGGGTTTTTTGGTTTGTCCTGTTTTTAAATTAATATGCATCATTTCCTTACCTTGCAAACAGTCTCTGTATCCCAGGGTAAGATGGTCCTCAGATCAATAACTTCACAGGACACACCAAGCTTTTCTTGAGCCATTGCTGCCACCTCTTTGATCACATGTACCTGAAAAGGCAACATATTGTCACCAAGTAAACATTTAATTTCTGTCTAAGATGTTTTAAATTATGCATACTGATAAGAGCATGTTTAGGAGAAACCTTTTTATTCAGTAATCTAATAAGCATTTATGACTTAGTTCATTCTTCATATTTACTACGTACATTATTGCTAGTATTTTAACACCACTTCAAAAATCTAACTTCAATGAAGAATTGCTAAAAACAAAACTCTTGCTTTCTAGAAAAGCATCTCTCAGCGAACAGTATCAGGCCTCACTATTCTACATTTTTAGTCAGTTTGGGGTTTAGGATAAGGGTTTTTTAGGACTGTAACTACGCTAAGACCCAAATACATCAAAGTAATGTATTTTGATGTAGCAGTCACAGGAAATTCTGCAAGAAGCATTACATACATTTAAAACCATCCCTAGTAACTATGCTTACTGTAGTTTACTGAAAGTGCAATAGATTACCAAGTGATCATCTCCAAAGCATTATCTTATGAACAGTTAGGAGAGATAGTAAGTACCACATAAAAAAATTACCTGTAAACATCCAGTCCTGACCCCCACAATTAAGCATATTGGCACTAATATGACAACATGACCATTCACCAGTCTTCCAACACAGTTTAATACCAACATTACAAATGTTGCATTATCTCATTACTATAATTAACATTTTGCTAAAACAAAAAAGTATTCCCCTCTAGCAAGAGGATTGTACTAAATTAGAATACATGTTATTCACCATCCACCAGTCAAGGAATATATTTAGCAGCATATGTAAATGCAACAAAGTGGATGTAAAACAACCCACATCTGTTAGCATCCTTTTCATAAGGTATGTCATGATATGAAAAGAAAAGAAAGTAATACATTCAGAACTGTATCTTGACATTATGTTATACAACACTTTTAAGCAAAACATATTGTAAGCACTGGCTTCCCTAAAACATGCATTAGCAAGTAAATGCTCCAATACGGAAAAAAACAACTGTTATGACAACTCAGATTATCCTCCACAAATATCTCAGCAAAAAGTATTTGCTCAAGAGATATGAGGGTAAAAAAATAATTTCTTGATATGATGTCAATAAACTCTGATGTTTTCCTTATTGTTAGAATGTTTCATAATACAGGTTTGGACTGAGGCAGATGACCTCCATCGAGCAACTTCTAGGCACTGGTAAGGGGCTGAAGGCCAAGGACCATCCCCAATAAGCAATTTGGATGGTCATCTTGGTCTGGAAGGCAACAGTATTTAATAATATGGACATAGTCAGGCAGTGTCAATTGCCTGAGGGTCAGAGAGCAGTATTAAATTCTACAAAAATCTATGCTGAAACAAGATGATTAAGGATTTAAACATGCATCTACATAATGCAAATATAAACAGCTAAACACCAAAGGACTAATTTAAAAGGTAAATCAATAAAAGTATTGCAACACTAAAAAGAAACAATAGCTTGCAGTGTTTTTGTTTAAACTTCTAATACATCTGTGGCTGTAATAAGGCTTGAGAATCTTCAATGTGACAAATGGGATAGATGTTTTTGCCATTTCTCTGATGTATAAGTGAGAATGTTGACCTAGTTCACAGGGGATAAAGGATTTGTTAATGACCATAAAACATTGAGCACAACTGGAGAGGAACTAAAAGCCTTTACTGCCTCTCATTAGTACCACCCAGAAAGCAAGCATCAGGCAACCCCACCAGAGCAGCAGCTGCCAGGCAACTACCTAACATCCAAAATAATATGAGAAGTAACCAGTGAGCACATGCGATCACTCTGCCTATTGACAATAAAATCTGGATCGGTTGCACATTTAGCAGTCAAGTTCCAAGTTTATGTACACAGCCTGCAAACACCCTCAGCACAAACTCACTGAGCATATTTGATCTGCAGAAGCCTGACACATCCGGAACACACTGGATTTACTGCATATGCACTAAGCATCTGTCCCCACGCTGTATTATACAGCCAACACCCATGGTTTGGTCAGCTCCTACATTTGGATTAGGACTGCACAACTGTCCTATTACTATTCACATCAAAAGCAGTGCCTGTCTTAACATTTGACCTACATTTTCCAAGCCCCAAGGCACATAGTTTTCTTGAAGGATGTCACTCCAAGTCCTCTCTGCACTACTGCCTACCAGCTAAACTCACAACACTATTAAATCATCACAGCCAGCTTTCAAGTCATTACTTTATCAATTCAATTTTGGGGAATACGATGAACAGTAAGATTTCATCCAAATGGAGCAAAACTTTGCACTTTCAGAAGGGAAAACAGAACTATAGAATCCGTTTTCTGCTGGAGAAACGACTACAAGTAAAGATATTGAAGGAGTCCATAATGTAATACCAGTGCAAAGTATCACAGACTAGTAGAAATAACCATAGATATAGAGGAGATCAAGTAGTCTGAGAACAAGGAAACTATCACAGAAAAGCACTGAAGATTACAGTTTTCAAACAAAAAGAAAAAAAAACCACAAAAACACAAAGCAAGAGACAACATCAGAGATCAATTCAATACTCTTGCAATGAAAGTTATACATGCTCTCCTCTAAAAGCTTCTTAGATAAAATTAGGCCAGGAAAACAGCAATTTCTTAATTACAGGTTAAAGGCAATAAAAAGATTTTTCTGGTCATTTCAAATTAGATTCAAATTTGATTCAAATTTCTTTTCTATAATTCTTGAAAACAAACATGTGGCGTTTTTTACCAGATTTTTCAGTTTCTGCACATCTTAGTTTGAGGGGGCATCCAATCGTATTCTTGAACAGCCTTGAAATATAACTGTCAGAACGAAAAGTATATAAAACTATTTGTATTATGTGTTCAGTGGATTTTACCTCCCTGTATAAAGGGAACACCAGACAGCATTTCTTAAAATCATGCAGAAAAAATCTAGGTTTTTCTTTCAGCATACTATTTTGGTGTCTCCTTTCCCATTGCCTTCCACAGAGTCACATCTCACTGCCCCATTCTTAAACATATCACTTTCATAACCACAGAAAAGTCACTAACCTCCTGCACAGGTACCTCTTCCACATTTCCAGAGTCAGCTTCAACCAAAAATGAGTAAAACCTTGCACAATAAAAAGCAGGTTTCATATAAATATAAACACTGGCAATCATTTATTCAAGCACATAGTGATGGAAGATGCACACAGTCTATTGTCTGGCACTTGAGCCCAAATGCAGCACTATTCAAACACCGCCTCACCGTATCCTATCCTATCCTATCCCATCCCATCCCATCCTATCCCATCCCATCCCTTAGCCTAGGCTTTGCTGGATGGCAAACAGCTTGGAAGAGCCTTCTTACTGACCTGAGTGCCCCAAGCAACCAGTGTCACATCACTGCCCGTCTGCAGCACCTCAGCTTGAGACAGTGGAATGTTGTAGGGCTCCACAGGAACTTGTTCCACTGAATAAATAAAAAAAAAATTTAAAAAGGGAAAAAAATAAGCATTAGATTTGTCTACTATTCAATATTATCCCATAAAAAGATACACTAAAACTTTTCTTCAATGTTAATGCCATCTAAAACAATAGACCAAAATCACATTCAACATTAGCCTTTATTTCAAAGATTTAGCTGTAACTAAAAGTATTTTTAATTATACTGTTGAAAACAAATTCAGTGTAGTGTTTAATTTATGTTATTTATCACTGCAATATATACACATATACACAACAATGATAGTAGTAAGTCCTGGCATACCCCAAGTCAAAATATCAGCATCAGATTTAGACACTGCTACAACTGATAAAAAAAACAAACCCTCAAGTAAACACTGCAGTTAATTCTAATAAGCATCAAGAGAGCCTTGAAATTATACTTTAATACTCAGACGAGAAGGAAAAGCTGTGCCAGCGCCCTCCTGATATCTGCCAAGAATGATGCTCCACAGTTTTATGTCTAAATAGAGGGAAAAAGCGTTCAGGACCTACACAGAAAGTACCACCAAGAAATTGTGATTCTAGCAGTTTTAAATTAAATATTTTTGCTTTTTTTTTTTAAAAAAAAAAGGTTATCTATTCACCAAAAATACATCACAGTTAGAGAAAGTCAACAATTAATCATCTTGTCTTCTCTAAAACATTTAAGTGGCTTCACTCAATTTAAGACCCATTTACTAGTTTACAGATGGAAACCCATCAGGTCAGTCGTGCCAGTTTTGAATCAATGCTCCAATGATTCAATACATTGACTGGTTTAATGATTAAAACTGTGACAAAAGAAATCCATACATCATATTTTAAAAGAAATATTGTTTTGATCTAAGGGTGAACTTGTCTATGACCAGAAAGTCAAATAATACTTCTTAAAATAAATTCCAGTGATAAGGAAGGCGGGGAATAAAAAAAAAAAAAATCTTACTCAACTCTTTCTAAATACACAAAAACAATTTATAAAGAAGGCACTCCACTTTTTTTGTTAACATATTTCATAGTTCATTAAATAGTTATTGAGTTCCTGCTGAACAAAACTGCTTCTTGGAGTTATGATAAGGAATCCTACTGAGTGATACCAGCAGGAGAAATTGTTTCATATTTTTCCTTCATTGGTATGGCAGATCAAATACAAATAGAATGACCCAGGTTTTTTCCTGGCTTACAAGTTATATTCACTATTTGATTTATTGGAAAGTTATGTTTATTTTTTTTTAAGTTACAGCAGATGATTTCTGCCAGTAATGATATATAAATACTACACATTTCACAGAATGCTTGAGGTAGGAAGTAACTTCTGGAGATCACCTAGTCCAAGCCCACTGCTCAGAGCAAGGTCACCTAGAGCCAGTCGTTCAGGGCCACGTCCTGTCAGGTTTTGAGTATTTCCATGGTCAGAGACTCCACCACTTCTCTGTGTTTGATCACCCTCACAGTAAAAAAGTTTTTGCCTATGCTTACGTTAGAGATATCTCACTTCACCTGAACAGGCCCAGAGGAGACATACATATTAACTAAATCACTCTTCCTAAAAGAAGAACAGGAACTTTTTTTTCAGCATAACTCAAGAACACATGTCCATTCAATCAAGGAAAAAAGAAAAATAAAATTTCAATTGCAAAGACAAAGTGCCTTTAAACATAGCACAAAATTAATCTCTTTGCAAACTATTATTTTTAATGTATTAAAGTATCAGTGTCTTCCTGTAATAATTTCTTTGAATAACAAGTGGCTAAAGGAATATAGGGCACGGAAAGAAATAGGGGAAAGGCCCATCCAGCCGTTGCTCCCTGCACTTTACTGGTTCACAGTAAAGCAGACCAGGCTTCTACGGATTTTGCACATTGTAAATCCCTCAGGCAAAAGAAAGCAGAGATCCTGAAAGATAATAAAACCCGCAATTATACTAAGTGGCATTGCATAACTGACTTTTTCATGGCATGGTCATCTACATGAACCTTGGAGAACAAGAATGTTACAGAGACGCCACAGGACCTTTGAGTGGAAACCGAGGCAACTGACATGAATGAGATGGTTTTGAAGTGACAGTAGGATGCACCAGAGGAAGAAGTGGAAAGAGTACATGATACAAAAAGAGCTCCTTCTCCGTGTAATGCTTTTATCCACCTAAGGAAATTGAATATAACATACAATTACAGAAATTAACTAATTTCTTATGATAGCTAAACCATTCTGCAACAAGATGTCCACTGGATGAGCTCGCCTAGAATTCCTGACATTGTTAAATGCAAAATTCAGCTTGTCAAAAATGTATAGGGAAGTCCAGATTTGGCAGGATTTTATTCAAATGCCTTTACAAAAACTCCTCTTTCCATTAACAATGATGAAAGGCAGCATATGAAATTATTCTATGCACATTCTTCCACGATAATTAACCAAACCAGGACAACAATGTTTATATACAAAGCGGCCCATTCGCCTGTTACTGAAGATATAAATACAGTATTTTAAATCAAATATTTCAAATAAAGCAATTAACAAAAACTTGTAATTATCAGAGTAAAAGGGCCATCACAAGTTAATTTTAAGAGGCTGCACCATCTGTTGCTTTTTTTAAAAGAGCAGTCTGAACAGCAGAAAGAAGACACATGTTTTCTCATTTTACCTGGCTTGTCTCTATAACAACCACTGATGCAAGTCGTATTTATTTCTACACCACCAGTGTCATATATAGTACAATTAAGTGAAACTGAAAAGGTCAAAAAACATCAGAGTAGGTTCTCCACAAGATGTCTAAACCTGATAATGTCAAGGTGACTCATCTTCTCCTTTGATTCATAATCATTATGTTCTCTTGACACTGCACAGGCTGTTAGCTTCTTTTTATAAATCAAAGCCTCCTTTTCCTTTTTAATTCAGATATTTTCTTAGTATCTCTGACATTTAGGGGGACGTCACCACGGCACTTTCAGTAACATTATAATCTCATAAGTTAACCAGCAACAGAATTCTATATACATAAGTGTACTTGTATATTTAACTTTGGACTTTTACCCAGAAAGGCTTACGTTTCTTTGCTCCTTTCTAATTTTATACAAGGCAAATTAACATACACAAAGCTTCTGATGACCACTGTAAGTTTATGTGGAAGAAGGCAGCATCGGCTCCCTTAAGAGTGTCTGGACAAGGATCTTTCCAGTGCAAAAGGGGATAATAGGAAGAGGTAGAAGCCATAAGGAATAACAGGGACACAAACCTAACCAACAAATGATGAGGGAGGTAGTAACAAGAACCAAACCTGCTCAGTCCCACTTATTGGTAAGGGTATGGGGAATGTGGCAGTGTTTCTTTGAGTAAGATTATCTGATGGAGGACCTTGTCAAATGGGATGATAAAGAAAATATACAGAGACACAAACCTGAATTCAAACCTAACACAAAGACAAGAAACAAACCTGATGAGGAACACTGAATGAAGGGCTATCAAGAAACTATGCACAAACCAGAACTTTGCAACTGATAAGCGTCCAGGGTATTGGAGGGGGGTGCGTGGTACTACGCTAGCTGATGAGGGCATGTGAAGGTGCAGGGGGCTGGGAAGGAACAAGGTGGGGAACAGAAAGGGGTACAGAAGGGGCCAGTTGCACATGAAACAGGTCAGCACGTTTGTCTGACTGAGCCCTGTGCCTCATCATGGTGGTCAATTCTTCTTTTGAAATCCTGCTCTGTGCAGGGGTGTGTGCTGGAAGGACTAAGTGCCTGGTGAGACTTGCATGAGACAACAAGGCACTGGGCCAGCAACAGGAGTCAAACCAGGGTGCAGATGCCCTGGGCCTGTGGTGTGAGCTACAGGAGCAAGTGGGGGGGGCTTGGCCACCAGCTGCTGGGGTGGGAACAACATGTGTGCCAAACAGCAGCTACCAGGAGGGACTGGAGTGAGGCAAAAAGGCTGTTCTGCCTCCTGGGGGAACATGCAGGGCTGCTAGACTGGCTAAGATCCTCCACTCGAGAGAAAAGATCTGTCCAGGGGGAGAAACATGGCCATTCCCCACTCCACAGACACACAACCAAGCACTGCCATAACCATCCAAGCAAGTAAACAAAGAGTAAGGGCAAGTACTCCACAGAGCCCAGGCACAGTGAGGAACAGCAAGTCCTCTGCTAAATAAACTGCAAGTAAAGGGGGTGACTCTGCAAGAGAAATAGGCAGTCCTGCCTGCGGGCTTAGCCACAGACGCAGCACTCTACTGCCTCAGAGTATGGGAAGAAGAAATCTGCAATTACTAGCTACAACTATGCATGCTAAGTATAGTTCTTTTTCTTTTCCGATCTAGGTACTGCTTTATGTTATGTTTTACATACATATATATCTATATAAACATATACACGCACATAGATAATGTGATATATACCTATACATAAGCATATATATCTGTATATAGGGACTATTTCAAATTGGTTGCATATCAGAGCTAATGCAGAATATGAAACTTATCAACTGTATTTCATTCAAGCAAAATATAGTTCTCTTCTGTAACTTTTAAAACTTACTATTAACAGACATCCAGGCAAAGTTTAAGATCTTAGCCTAAAGTCCACTCCCTCCTTTTGGTATTACTAGAGCTCTTGGGTATCTAAGGTGTGAGTTACTTTTTGAATGAACTCGAAAATGTTTTCAAAATGTTCTTGCAAAGCTGTCCGTCATCTTGGAAGTTGCCTTTCCTCCTCAGCTCACCACAGTGTGAATGTGGTGTACTTAAGGCAATGCTACTTCGATATCCACCTGACTAAGGTGAAGATTTAAGGGCTAATTTTATTCTTCTATCTTGTGCGGGCAAAGGCATGTTTGGATGGCAAATATTCATATAGAAATTCATGTTCATTTAATAACATGGTTAGTTTTACCTCATGTCTGAGTATCAAGCATACAACACATTTGAATAAGCAAGTCTGTGTTCATTTGGGAAGACATCAAGCTAAATTCATTATTCCAAAAAAACAGCAAGCAATCACAATATCCACATGATAGTCATACTGAAATGTTTTGTGCTACAGCTCTGATTTACCATGGAGACCAGACTTAGGTTTCAAAACATTTAAAAAGATTCTTTTTTTTTTCTGTACAATGTCTTTACTGTTATTAAAAAAAAAATCTATGCTTGAATCTTGAAAAACCTGTCTTGTCATCCACAAGCCAAAAAAAAAAAAAAAAATCTCCTTGAAAGCAATGGGTGGGCCTATATAGCTCCTTGGGGGTGTGCATCCGATGCAAAATCACAAGGTTGGTTCTGCACAAGAGCTTCCATAAAACAGCAGTGACCTAGCACCCTGCTTAACATTCTCAAAAAGCAACTTCAGGTTATACATCCTAAGTTAGATATCTATTATCTTCCACCACTAGCATCCAACAGCTTATTTCAACAATAGCAGCCCTTAGGGGCAGAAGCAGAGAGCATAGCTTTTTGTCTGGATGGGGTATAGTTGGCTGGGGTTTGTGGTTTTTGGTTGGTTTGTTTTTTTGTTGTTTGTTTGTTTGTTTTAAATAAAGCATTAGTAGCTTCAACCCACACAAACAAGGACAGATATCCTGTGTTTTAAAGACTATCTCATCTACCCCCTATTTTCAGCTGAAATTTCAAAGATATTAACAACTCTGAACAAAATATCATGGATAGCTATTTAGAGGCCTCATAGGGAGAAAGAAAATTCCATTACAGGAGAATGATGAAGCTCAAATGCCTACATTAATTTTACAGATAGAACATACTACTTCCCATTATCGTCTTTGACACCTTAATTTTTCAATGAAGTCCCTACACACCCACTGTAACATCAGTCATTAAGTTCTCTGCAATAAACATGTCTATTCACAAGAAGCTAGAACAAAAAAATGTTATGGTAGGGACAATATAATTTCATTATTCAATGCCTCAGCCATCATCATGGAAATAAAGAAAACAATTTTTTGTCTGGAACAATCTTGGGTCGGTTTTTAATACCACATTATACTATTAATACTCTGTCTTTCTCCTAAAAATGTATCAGTGTCAAAACAGAAGTTTCTGGTAGAAATCAATAACTGCCCCCACCTTGCCACCCAAAAAATGAGGAAAAAAAAGAATAAAAGAGAGAGATAAATAAAGTAACAGAGGACATCTGATACCATTTTTCAATTTTTTCTTCTTGTTTTGAAAAGCCTGCATGTTCCCAGCCTTGGGAATACCCTGTAGTATTTTGAGACACTAATGGAAAGAAACAAGAAATACATGTATAGTTCAAGCTTACTGTGTAAGCACATTTCTGAATCTGTATTTCTTTCTTTCTTTCTCCTGGTAGAATCAACACACTCATATGGTATATTATAAAAATTTGTTCTACTCAAAACACAAGGCAATTGCACTTTTAAAATCCTTCTTTCCAACACTTATCTTGCTCTTGTTTATCAGGCTTGTGTCTGCTGCCCCTGGACCAAACAATCCTGATGAGCTTGGTCCATTCCTGAATTCACCAGGCCACTTAGTTTCTGTGGTGAAATTTCAAGAAACCCTGACAATGGCCAGCAGCATAAGAAGGAACTCTAAGAGACATTAATTTTCTAGCAGAAACTCCCAGACACCACTCTTCTTGCAGTTCAAACTGACCCAACCCATAAAGAACAGCTAAACAGTTAAGCAGATGAACTAACCATGCCAGAGAGGAAGGTTTTCAATGAAAATTAAAGGAACATCAAAACTCTTCCACATAATAAAATATTCCTGCTTTATATTGTAGAAGTAATAAAAAATTCACTCAAAATTATCTCAAAATGAAATGTTACCTGCCACAATCATCCCCGTCACATGTTGACACCAATGTACTATAAATTTCAGAACTGATTTTCTTAGAAATTTCAAGACAAAAATGTACGTAATGTCTCTGAAAATCAGGCCATCAGAATATAGGAGGAAATCAGTGTCTTTCAGAAACTACCAACATCATCTTGCCACAATGCTATGGTTGGTTATTGATCAGCACATTAAGCACTACTTCAGCACATCTTTACTCAAGATTTCAATCACAAGGCTGTTATATGTTCACTAGTCGATCCAGCAATTGCTTTACAAGTCATTTCCTCAAACACGAAAACCTCCCTATATTCTCAGAAGCTGTGTGATATTGATGTACAGCCATTCATTCCACTAAGAAAGCAATATTGACATAGGAATTTCAATCTTCCTTTTTTTTTTTGCTTGGTTTAACAGGACTCTAATATTCAAGTTCATTCTTCAAACTGCTTCATCTAAACGAAGAGTCAGAGGTATTTATTGCTATATTTCAGTAAGCTCTCAAAACACACTGAACTTAAGGAATGCAACACCCTTTGGGTACATCACACCATGCTAAAAATACACATCACTTTTAAAAATATATTGCTAACCGGAATTCTGGCTCTTTTTTGAAAACATAAGAGCAAAAAAGCAGTTTCCCCAGTAAATATCCCATTTGTTCCTGAGTGTCCTGGTTTGAGGTAAAACAGGACCACTTCTGTTCAGTAACTTTGCTTCCTAGCTGAGCCTCTTCTAACTGATGAAATTATCAGCATATTGTGCAGACAATATTCGCTCTCTCAGAGTGATAAGACCAATGTTTATAGTTGATGCCCAGGCATGGTATGCGGAGAGGCTCTTGCTTATACTTATTGCTCTA
>VZSZ01010958.1:447391-466098 GCA_013398815.1 Ibidorhyncha struthersii | reverse complement strand
GAGCCCTGGGGAACACCACTTGTGACCGGACACCAACTGGATTTAACTCCATTCACCACCACTCTCTGGGCACGGCCATCCAGACACTTTTTTACCCAGTGAAGAGTACACCCAATCCAAGCCATGAGCAGCCAGTTTCTCCAGGAGAATGCTGTGGGAAACTGTGTCAAACATTTTGCTAAAATCCAGGTAGATGACATCCACAGCTCTTCCCTCATCCACCAAGAGGGTCACCTTATCATAGAAGGAGACCAGGTTTGTCAGGCATGACCTGCCTTTCACAAACCCGTGCTGACTGGACCTGATCACCCTGTTCTCCTGCATGTGCCATGTAATGGCACTGAGGATGATCTGTTCCATGACCTTCCCAGGCACTGAGGTCAGACTGACCAGCCTATAGTTCCCCGGGTCCTCCTTCCGTCCCTTCTTGTAGATGGGTGTCACATTTGCCAACCTCCAGTCAGCTGGGACCTCCCCAGTCAGCCAGGGCTGCTCATAAATGATGCAAAGTGGCCTGGTGAGCACTTCCACCAGCTCCCTCAGTACCCTCGGATGATAAAAGTCACACATTTAAGGACTACGTTTCTGTTATAAATTTAGAACTTGGCAGTAGAAATTCAGATCTGTATTTATTATCTGCTCAAAGGATGACTAGGACACTATACAGTCCAGTCCTAAAAAAGCATAATAAAATAGTCAAGGTAGCGTTAGTGTTTTTGCCAAAATCAATGGTAGAAACTCGGTTGGAATACTTCATGACTATTATCAACTTCTTTGAAAGAAAATGAATGAAACAGGTGCCAAAAGAGCGTCAGAAATTGTTAACATCTCTTTGATAGTTCGATTTGGTTAGTCTAACAAAACAAAGACTAAAGGGAAAACAATTGTTCTCTTAGTATACGAAAGGGAAAACGACGGACAGACAAGTTAAATATAGAAGTTAGTCAGGAACAAATTTAGGCTGGAAATTAAAAGAAAGCTCCTAGCTGTGACAGCAAATACTCTGGAGCAGTCCTACAATGGAATGGAGAGAGTCAATACAGTAATTGTGGAAGACAGTCTGATCCATTAAGACATACATCCTCACAACAGTAGACAAAAGATACAACCATCTAGCAATGTCCTCATCACCCCAACAAGCCTTGTCTTAAACACTAATGATTCCAGTCCTTCCCCCAAACAGCTGAAGTTGTGCAAACTCCCTTCTGCTTGGGAAATCCAAACCTCACCTCTCGTTTAAGAAAAACACAAAATAGAAATCTGAAGTCATGAACCTGCCACAGAGTTTAATAAGAGGGTAGTTTTGAAAACCATTCTCTCCAAAGATCAATCCTACCCTTCCCAGCTTGTAATCCATGGCCTTTCCTCCTGTAATTTGGACAAAATATGCATAGATATGGGACTTCTGCAAATGCATCTGAACTACAAGTTCATTTTCATTTCTGGATTCATACATTAAGGGCTGGGTTTGGATTAATTTAAAAAAAGACCTGCAACCTTAAAGATAAAGCCTTAAACATTATTAACTGCATGAATGAACAGCTTTGCAAAAGATATTCAAGGAACAACATTGTTTTCACAAAGATACAAAATTTAAAAGATAAATCTAAAATACTTCTCTGTGCATCAAAAACTAGTATGCTCTTCCATCAGTTCCGCAGAATTTAATGTGCCCTTTACCCTTAACTGAGATGACAGCTGTTAGTGGCAGCAACCTGGTTTAGCACTTTACCCAAAAAAAAAGTGAAAGAAAGTGAAAAACCAAAAAGAAGAAAGGTCAGAGATGAGAGGAGAGAAAAGAAATTAAATTATCTGGAGTGATAAAATAAAATTCTGACTTACTAACTTGCTCAGAAGACTAAGGACAGTAGTACTATGTTGCTATGAATTAGAAAGTTTTAATCAGTGAACCACTAAATATCAGCTCTTGGTCCAGCATAAAGATTTGAGATTGACCAACAAGATCAGCATAGATTAGCTAGACCTGGCATCAGTATCTTAATCATATAAGTTATCTCATACTTCCATATGATAATAAACTACTCGAGTTTTCAAACAAGCTCAAGAAACCATTTGTTTCAATTACCTGGCAAAAGACTTTGTAGATTGCTTTTGTCTATATCAGGAAATATTTTCAAGTTCAGAATAGGAACACCTCAAAGATCATAAAGAATACCCAAAGACAAAAATGCATTCCGTTTCTCAAATATCCCGTGTGAATAATACAAGATTTTTTATTTAAGTAAAGAGAAACAAGTAGGAGAAATAGCTGTGACCTCCCTGCAAATGAGTAATATCTGAAGTTTTAGAACACCAAAATCATACACAGACAATAGTTTAAACACCAGATAAACAATGAACATGTGTCTTCAGCATACAAATACTGGTTTTGCTTAAGTCCTCCACATTAATCAATGTGTGAGTCATGTCTCAATGGACTGGATGCCAGTTAAACCAGAAGTACAAGTCCACAGACATAAATTTACTCAGAAAACAACGGAGAGCTGACAAACAGGGTTTTATTAACCTGAGATGACTAGATCACTCCCCTCCCTCTTCTCCAGGAAAGTTATCCATCTAAATGCTAGGAATCTTAGCTTCAAGGGATGCCACTGTATCACGCAGAAAGCTTGCTTAAAGTTATCATTCACAGAATCACAGAACAGTTGAGGTCACAGGGACCTCCAGAGGTCATCTGGCCCAACCCCCTGCTCATGCAGAGCCTCCTAGAGCTGGTTGCCCTGGACCACGTGCAGACAACTTCTGAATACCTCCAAGGATGGAGGTTCCACAGCCTCTCTGGGCAACCTGTGCCAAGTGCTTCCTTATGTTCAGACAGAACCTCTTGTGTTTCAGTTTGTGCTCAGTGCCTGCCACTGTCATTCTTATAAATTAATTCGATAATGCACTTAAGAAGACAGATGCAGAAAGAAAAGAAAAAGTAAAGTACTACTTATTAGTGTTTCATTTCTGTGCTATACTGGACACAAAACAGATGTAAAGTGTATGCTTTTAGTGCACTCAGACTGATTGTGAGTCCGGTTCATTAAAAAACAAACAAACAAAAAACAAACTAATTAATCTGCATAAAATAAGAGTTACTGTACCTTTATTCCTGGACAGTGAGCAAAGAACGCTTCCGGACTTTGAGAGTGATACAGTGCACCATGACCCACACATCCCCAGGGGGCTCTGATGGTGAGGTTTCCACAATTAAACAGATCTCCAGAGCGGTAACGATATTTTGCTGCTTCGTTAACAATCTGGGAAGATTTATATACAAAAGTAACATTCAGTCCAATACCTTTAGTTATGCGTCATTAAGCCTCTACAATACATAAGATGTAACTACATCTGCACCAAAGATGGCCAAATTAGAAGCAAAGGAATCCTGTAAGTCAGTGGAAAGGCAAACACTTTCCAAATAAGTGCAAATAAGGCAATAATTTAGTGTGTTCAAAGTAGACGCCTAGGCCTCAGGAGTAGCCATATAACCCAGTTGTTTTCCCGTTCTCGTACTGTCAATCAGCCCAGTTCAAATCTGCAGTTTGTCCTGTGGACACATGGCTGGCTGCAGCAGCATAGGGAAGGGAGAGATGGTGTTGGGAAGACACAGCTGAGGAATTTAAGGCTGCTGAAGCCAACGCAGCCACAAAACCAAAAAATAAAAACAAACAAAGAGACATTTGCTTCAAACCACATCTTTAATTTCCATTATTTAATGAGCCTTCAAGCTGGCCTTGGTACCTTCCTGTTTACTTAAAGCATGCATAAATATTAGTAATACAGCTGTGGATATATTTGAAAAAATTACATACTCAAACCAAGTATTAAGGCTAATAGAGTAATTTAAATGGTAACAAGATTTCTTTTTACTTCTCTCAAATTTATTAGTACTAACCTGATCAAATGCTGGAAAAATGTAATCTGCAAACTGAATTTCTGCAATGGCTGTAGCACCTGCAACAGCAACTCCAATACCAAAGCCAACAATTCCTTGTTCACACAAGGGGGTGTTGAAAACTCTATCTTTACCTATTAAAAAAAACAAACAAACAAACAACAAAAACAAAAAAATCCTTTAACACACCAGCTCAAAGTGGAAAACTCAGCCCCAGAAATACTCAAGTTATAGACAAATAAGTAGACGTGGTACTTGGGGGTATGGTTTAGAAGTGGTTTTGCCAGGTTAGGTTAATGGTTGGACCCAATGATCTTAAAGGTCCCTTCCAACCTTAACGATTCTATGATTCTGTACATCAACTGCAAGGAAGCATATGGCTGTTTAGATGGGCTCTTTTAGGTGTAGCAACAATAAACATCCATTGCAGGTAAAGATACTTTCACTTTAATCTGTAACAGCTCAGAGGGAGACAAGGAGGAACAAAATGCAAGAGAACAGTTTCTGTAACTTGCAATGCTCTTATTAACACTTCAAGGGAAATAATTTGTTGTGATTTATATACAGATCAGCATGCATACCACTCATGCTTATGTGGGAGAAGTAAAGAATACTTACAAGCATTAAAAACTGTCCATACTCAAAGGCAGATGGATCTACGAGAGCACGTGTATGAAAGTATACTATCTTTTCCCCCCACACTGCCTGTAAGCAGTGCCCAGTCTTAGTAGCCTTCTTTCATAAGGTAAGGCTGTGCTTACTAAAGAATCTGGTTTGTTTCCAAGGCAAAAGAAAAAAGCTACTACTGCTGTTGAAGCCACAAGATGGGAAATCAGATATTCTGGGGTTTGTGTCTTCCCTGTGGGAGTGCAAAAAGGTCATTTTAGCCCTGACATGTTTCTGTGCCACAGTAATTTCAGATTCCAAATATGCATCACTCTAACAGATGGCCAAAGGTAAAATTGTTCAGTTCATGAAATTAAAAACAAGAAGGATGGGGATGGAGATGAAACACCATTACAGTATCTTCTATAAGACATATTTACAATATTTGCCAGCAGTACTGTACTCCCTCAGCAGATCAACAGAAGAACCTAGTTACGCTATTAAATTCTCCTTTTAGAGCATTGGGAAATAGACAGTAGGCTTCTGTAGGAGTCCATCATGTACAAATACACCAAGACTTCAAAATGGATGCACATCAGTGGCTATGAAATAAATTAAACAAAACTAAATAACCACCAAATAAATAACTAGTAAAAGAAAGATCAAACTAATCAATTAATTATTAGGAAAGTCCTTACTATGAAGGCTTCTAATTTCAATCGCTGCAAGTTAATGAACTAGAAACAGGAAAGCTAACAAAAGGTCTTCAAAAGGTATAAGAGCAGAACCATTACCCACAGCTGTATTTATGATATACTAAAGGGAGGCATGTTTTACAAATCTTTTAAGTACACATCTTTCATCTCCACACATCACCCAGCACAGCATTGTCACTGCAGCCAGCTCAGTAATTAAAACTGAATTCCAGATTAACAAAATTACTGCATAGCTTTTGAGAGAAAATAGGGGGTTTTGTCTGGATGTCAAACACACCTAATATTACCCGGATCAACTCTGAATCACAGCAAAGTATCTCGCTGATCAGAGAAAAGTAGCACTTTTACAAGTAGAAAAATCTGCTAGCTCTCATTTCCAAGGTATATGAGCAAACTGATCTCAGCAATTTCCAGATGTGGGTCATCTGTACTTTGTTTCTTATCTCCTGGAAGAAAAATAATAATCTCTGCAGGTACTATGCTCAAAAGTTGCTCAGACTAAAAACAGCATAGGAAGTGCGCATAGCAGTAACTTTGTAGGACTGCCATTTATTCTTGCTGGGTATTTATTTTACTGCAGTAACCCTACTAGTCTGTATATTTCTATTCTTTCTTTACTGGTACTACCAGTGTGTCTGGCAATGTCACTACATAAGAACAGCCCCAGCCCTGAAAGATTTTCATTCCAAGTAGCAGAAAGACAGAAGTGGGGAAGTTATTTATAAAAGATGTAACTTGTTTTTATTGTCCTCGTAATTGAGTTATACTCACTTCCAACAGACATCAATTGTGCCTTGGCTTTACCAAAATCATTTCAAAAAGCTTCACGCAGGAATCATGTCTTCCCTGAAGAGCTGACAACAGGTGAAGATTTCAGTCACATCAGTACTATGCTTCTCCCATGCCAAATAAGAAACTTTGGCTTTCAGGGCGATTTAGTCCCATTTCTACAGAGTACATAGATCAGTAAACTAATCCCATCAGATGAAGAAAGAAAACAATGCCATGGGAATATGAAAGAACTTCTACAACAAGGAGAATGCAAGATTATTTTTGAACCTAGAGAGTGTATACTGTGTAAATTGTTCTCATTCCTGAAGGATGGCTGTAATCTCAGTTCCCAAACTATACTGCATCCTCTGGTGCGCTCCCTCCGCTGACAGGCATCATGGTCAAGGAAAGAGAACATAAACCACCTACGCAAGTGCGTAGTTGCCCCAGGCATTACCACCACCTGCAAAGGTGGGGAAGCCCTGCTTCACATGCAGTCACAAGAGCCATCCCTGTACCTGTACCCGTACCCATCTGTGAAACTATAAACAGTTGGCAAACTTCTCCTTCCCTCCTTTTTATTTAATCTAGAGTGCCATGAATTACAGATCTCATTTCCCTTCTCTTTCAACTGATGCATTTAAATTTTTAATTTAAAACAGCTCATATTTTAATAAACTAAAGATGCATTAACATTACCAACATACATAACATTATCAGCGTACATAACATTACCAAGACATATTACATTTCACTTAATTTGCTTACATGAAAATTTGATATAATACATGACCAGCAAAGAAAACACTGGAAAAATATGACTACAGAAGAGACTGGAGGGAATAAAAAAAGAAAAAAGGTAAATTCACATGAAATTTCAAAACCTGGCATTACTATATTGAAATCAAAATATTCAATTGGCCTTCTTTTCTTCACGTGAATTTCTACTCTATTTTTGCATTTCAGTAAATTTGTATGTGCTGTTACATCTAGTTTAAATCTTTACCACATAGCCTACATAAATAGACATGTCTGAGCAGAATTAAAAAAACAGGTCACCGAGAAGTGCCCAGAAGTCAGACCATACCAAACTTACCTAATGTTATTCTTTATTAACAGATTTTTCAGAGTACACTGAAATTGCCTTATACATTAGTTCTATAAATAATTTTATATTATCACACAAAAATTGAAATGCATTTGAACAATCCTGTAAAACTTGAAAATTAATTGTTTAGTATCAATTTGTGATAGGTGAATGACTTTAAAAGCATGTTAGATCCACCACACTAGCTTGCGTCTCTATGTTTCAGAATATAAAAGACATCCTAACAAAACTGCTGAAATACTATTGTGAAATTAGAGGCAGCATGCTGCTATCAATGGAGTACAATGACATAAATGAAAAGAGAATCAATAAAAGCAACTGTGAAATACGACATGATAGTTACAACATGATCAGCTTGAAGCACCTAACTTGGACTTTGAGAATTAAAGGCAGAATCCTGAAGTACTATGGCTTAAAACCACAAAGAAAGAACCAGGTAATTGTCACTGAATGAGATTTGTTACTCGGGAACGGTTTTGATTTTACATGTACAACAATAATACTCTTCTTAAAAGCTTTCTTAAAAGCAAAGCCTAAAGGACTTTATTGTTCATTAGACGGGAAAACAAGCCTTGGATAGAGTTTCAAGGGTTGTGTTGTTGTTTTTTTCTTTAATAAAATCTAGCCTTTTAAGACAAAAAGATACATCATTAGAATAAAACAAATGTATTCATTTCCTCAAATGTTAAAAATCTTATGGCATGGCTTCAATCTCCTATCTTTATTTATTCAATATGAAAGCCATTACTTAAAGAAATACAAATTATTTAAACACTGAAAATTTAAAGGCATTAAGCCTATGTATTTTTAGTTATTTTGTTTCACATTTTTTATTTTTTACTTTTTTTTCAAAATGTGAAAAGGAAGTCAATTTTGATAAACAGCCATTCACATCGTCCTTGGCAAACCATTCACTCAGCTGAAATCTGACTCAAGTGGACAAATAATTCAGAGGTACTTTGTCTTTCCGTATCTCATTTCCGTACCAATGAAGAAACATTTCCTAAAATGTACTCTTCTCCTATTACTTGCGTCAGCCACACAGCTCAAAACAAGCTCACAGAAACTCCGCAAGCTGACTTGTCACTCCAGGTGAAAGCAGTACCTCTACGTTATCTGAAACCAGGTGCGTCAGCCTCTGAAGAAAGACGTTATGCTGGTGTCCATTTCAATTAACCTGCCCGGCTTTACAAACATCCCTAGTCCCGGCCATCTGAACAGGTTGGTGCCCTTTTCCAAGCAGTGAGGGAAGCAATATGGCAAATAGGGCTATGTGAAAAAAGGATGTTTCTTCTTACCTCTCCATCCCCAAAACTCAGGTAAAAGATTAGATGCACTTTAAGCAAGTAAGTAAATACATTGGAAGTGTTGCCTAATAAGGTAAATTTGAAAAGATTAAAAACATTAAGGAAAAAGCAGTATTTGATTAAAAGCAAATTTTAAACAATTAGTTCATCCTCCCCTGATCTATTTTTACTTAAATAAAAGAAGATTGCTCTTTCTCATTTTCAGAACAAAGAGTTAAGTACCACACAAATGTTCAGATTACTACTGACCCTATGTCTGAGGGGCAACAGCTTTAAGGCTGTCTTACAGTCATCTTCTCGTCCTCCAAGACTAAAAAGTTTCATAGCAACCTAACAGAACATGTTTACAGACATATGTAGTCAATTATTCTGCATTAATGTTTTGGCCTGCTTCATCTTTATTTATTCCAAGCAGTCAGGAAAAAAGTATTTCAGATTTCAGTATCTGCAATGAAACATGTTCCTGTCTCCATTTAACTTCAAAAAAATGAGATATTCAAACAATATCAAATCTCATACAATGTTAACACACCACCCAAGGCTCCAACTCTGAGTACTTTCACATCACTCTGCAAGAGCCTACATTGGGCAACTGCAGTGCTTTAAGGAGTACTGCTGGCGATTTAGTCAAAAAGGAGGGTGTTTTGGTTTGTTTTTAAGATACTTCTACATCACTTGTATTTAAAAGAAGGCATCTTCTTTGCTACTCACTGGGGACTTCATGTAGAAAATTCAAATAGAAATGACTGATTTCAAATCAGTCTTGCCTTTAAAGACCTGTTCTAATCCTAGAATATTTAGTTTTCATAGATGTACATCTACAGAAGTCTGCTAACTCTATTCCTTAACATAATTTAACACAATCTATCCAGTGTTTAGACTTTCTTGGTCCCACAATCCCTTGTAACCCCTGTTCTGTAATTGGTGACACTTACTATCTTCCATTTCTCGAATACTGTGTGAGAAGGCACGCATCACAACAAGTACTTTGGTAAATTCATACTCAGCTCTTTTAGAGCTCCTGGGTGAACACGAAACAGTGCTAGTAATTTCTTATTAATTTTAATCAATTTGTCCTGCCACTTCATCTATATACATCCTAGTCACAGTTCTTCAGCTTTAAAAATGGGTGTGCAATGGGCACTGTTCCTCTATAGCGAATATTAGTAAAAACACATTAGCTTACAAGCTGAATAATGCAAACTACAGATCAACTTGTCCAAAGCAGGGCTTCAGTTTCACAGACACAGAGATGGTTTACCTCTCAATCTTGCATCCTTGCATGCTAACGTGCCATGCCATTTAAAAAGCTGCTTTTTCCAGAGCTGCCCAATTGATCGTTTCACTTACCTAACAGATGAAAAGTAATTACATGAAATGAAACAGATTTCATGCACAAATAGCTTATAACTTCTTATGATGAATTTTACCTCCTGTGTGTAGAATAACACGATTTACAGAACTGAGCTTTACTCCCCTCCTGTTCTTACCCAATTCTCTAACCTACAAGAGTTGCACAATGGGAGCCAAGAACGTTTGTGTGTGGCCATTCATTGTAGGCTTCAAGGACTGAGCCATACCTCTGGCATAGCTCAGCCAACTACGCAGGTGAGCAACCAGGTCTCAGCCCCCATTTAAGCCAATTTAAAGTCTCCAGTCAAGTGCAATAAGTTGGGTCTGTTATAGAAGAAACACATATATATCCACACACATACAAAAAAAAAAAAAAAAATCACTGTGTATACACAGCCTATGCTTTCAAAAGAAGTTCAACTTTTAGTTACTTCGAATGAAAAATTCATTCAAATTTTGATTAACTAGCAACTAATTCCATGGCAGATTGCCATCACCTTTCCCTTTAAATATTCCAAAAAGTCACGTTATGGCAATAAGATATATGAATCAGTCAAAAAAAAAGGTACTTCAGAAATCTATGACTGACTGAGAACAGGGTCGAAATGGAGATCTGCATGCGCTAAACTCATTTAGCTGCTTCCTCTTCTGCTGCTGCAAAATCCACTATCACGCTCTACTCTGCAACAAAGGACCCCCCTTCTTATTCTAGACAAAAGTTATACAAAGGTCAAATGACAGATAAGTCTTTCTTACTCAGTTTCACTTGTTCACAGCAGTCTTAATTAAGCTTCGTTTGGGGGAAAAATAATAAAGAAAAAAAAAATCACTTGCACAAAAAAAATGGACTCTTCTGAAGCACTAATCACTACCATATCGCCCAAAGAAAAGACACCTGTTCTGACAGGTAACTGGTAAGAACAGGAATTCCTCACAGGTTTATCATTTATTCCACTGACATAACCAACACTTCTGAAGAGTACTTAAAGTAAATTGGAAATTAAAAATAGCTGAAGGGTAAGTTTTCCTTTTAAGTCTTCCCCAGTCACCAATGCCAAGGCATTCATACATTTGAATAGACATGAATATTTGAACTAGCAGTTCTAGCTCAAAGTGTTCTCAACACATTATTCTTTTCCTCAAAACGGTGCATTTTCTTCCAAGAGCTCCATAAATCCAAACTGCACTTTCACCTCCTCTCCCCCGAGATTCCCTTAGGAGAAAAGCATGTTTATTGCATTTTTATTTAAGCTTCGCTCTCAATAACTATATCAGAGCCAGGAGAACTGGTGGAGCACAAAGAAAACACTACCATGGACTGGGAATAACCTCCTCAGTTATCTATGATTTTGCATAATCTGCACATTCACTGAATTGAGGGTTTGGAAGGAAAGGAAACTTGCTCTCTAGGAAAACTTAGGAAATTCTTAAAGTTGTTCACACCATGAACATAACATTAAGCATTTACTCAATTGTCAGACTTATAGCCCTCTGGGTGAGGGAGGACCCAGAAAACCAGCTCTACCTTCCTAAAGCAAATCGGGAAAATTTGCTTTTCTGGTCCTCTCCCCAGCTTCAGTTTTCCTGTCATTTGTAACAAAGTAGCATCTCGCCAAAAGCTAAAGCATAAACCAGAAATATTAAAATATATTATCTCATTATCTTCCTTTCTCAAGGACGAAGTGGGAACAGGAGGGGCCAGGAGAGGTTAATGCATACAGCATAGCTTTGAATGACAGTAAACTTGCATGTCATTTAATCCTCCAATGACAAAAAAGCAGCCAAGCAGTAGTAAAAGCAAAGGGGATGCTCAAATTCTTTTCAGGTACACAGTGACAGGTGAAAGAATGACACAAAAAGGGAAACTGATGATATAACAGGAAAAAAAACTCACTATGACAGCAGCCAACTGCTAGAACAAGATGCCCAGAGAGGTTTTGTAAGGTCCTTCCTTGGACACATTCAAAACTCACCTGGACAAGACCACAACCAACCTAAACTGGCTCTACGTTGAGTACCGCTTTGGACCAGATAACCTTCAAGGTCTTTTCCTTCCAACCCTTATTATTCTATGATTCATGAACAGCCCCAAGCAGCGTTACATGCTGACTGCCCAAACTTTTTATGTCTGTACCTGTCCTGCTGATGGAAGCATTTCATGACATTGATAAAATAGTACTGATTCAGCTCCACACTGTTAGAAAAATATTCGGTAAGCAGCTCACATCCAAGTGGCAGATCTGCTCACCAGAATTTCTTTTTACTGATTACTATGCAGGTAGCCCACTCCACATTGAATTCCTTCGGATCCTCTGGCTCCTATACCCGCTTGTATCAGCCTAAAGAAAAAAAGCACGATGCCTAACCGCACCAAGGCATTCGAGCATTCTTCCAGCCATGATTAATAACATTCCTTGCTCAACCACAAAAAAAATTTTGCTGTGGGAGAAGGACACATGCAGAAAATCATAACTGACTACAAAGTTAAATGTGCAAAGCTATATCAGATGCAAAAATACACCCTAAAAGTGACACCTACCAAACACTTACATGTGGGTATAACCAAGGGACAATATATCAGCTTTACTTAAGAGGCTTAGGTCAGTTCTATGCATTTTCAGACTATCTGTAACATTACATGACATGACAAGAGATCCAATGGGTAAAGACATAACAGTTACCAAAGCTAAGTATTACAACACGTTAATGAAAATTCTGCTGTAATAGGCTGGGTACACTACCTGGATGTCAAACCAAGGAATAAGCAAAACTATGCCAAATACAAAGCACCCTCTCCTGCGCTCCTTGGTATCAGTAGTGTACAAATACTTTTTAATATATTTGAAAGCATGCTGGATCTACCCTAAATTGTGAAGCAACTATTCTCAACAAAAAGGCAAGGATTTAATGCTGCCAAAGAACAAAGTGCTGACTGACCAGCGATCCGTAGTAATGAAAAACATCTTATGAATCTCCCTTGTAACCAAGCCTGTCCCTTGATAATGCAAAGCATGTGCATGAGAAAAATCAATAAATTGATCTATACTTGGTGCTTCCATACAAGTGTGAAAACTTCTTACCAAGTTTTTAGGATTTGATGTTTCTACAAATTAAAAAGAAAGGAGATCTTTTATAATAAATGACTAGTGTGATAGGTCAGCCTGGCCACCGGAAGATGGCTCTGAATCAAGTTAAATTAAAATTAACCTGCTTCTCAAAGTGCTTCTGTTGCAAAGCTGCTTAGACAATTGACTGGACTGGTGTGGTAGTCTTGACCTTTTTGACTCTTCTAGGCTTCGAGCAAATTACTTCCAAGAAAACTGAGTGTTCTACTCCCTGCAATAAAGTCTGCAGCACCTTCTTAAACTGAAGTGGTGATAATTACCACGCTCTTATCACCAACTGCAGAGGCAGAAAAACCAGCAGATATACTATATTAGTCCCACTTGACGAGTACAAACGGAACAAAGCACATACTGATCACAGGACTAACCAAGGAAATTGAGAATCACTAAATTCCACCTAAGAAATAGTAAAGGCACAAAGACTGACATCTAAAATAAGGTGCATGAACTGTGCTTGCAGACCTGGTGTTAATACAGATTGTGAATACTAGTTATGCTCATCAATTCCATCTCGTGTCTTTAATACGTGAAGTTTCATCCTCCTTGACGCTACATTACTGAAATATTACTTTTAAGTGTTTCACTGCAATTATTTACCGAAGTGAAAAGTTCCATTTTTATGAAGTTCAGCACCACACACTTTTTTGTCCAGCAGTGTATCTTGAAATATCTTAAAAATGTATTAGAACAGCTTTCTTAAGCTCTGTACTGAGTATCAGGTTCTATATTAAAAAGTATACCCCTTATCTTTCCCTCAAACAGGTTTACAACACATAAAAAGAAACATAATAAATATTAGCAACACCCAAACAAATAAAATATTGTTTTCACAGCAGGCACACTATCAGAATAATTAAAAAAAAAATAAGAACAAAACTAAAACAAGTTCTATTTAGCTCTGACACAGACTGATTTATATCAATATCCCACAGATACTGTGTAAAAGGATATACTACATTGCATCAAGTTCTCAAATAACTTTTTTTCTAACTGTAAATCTTAAGAAAAGAATTGGCTATTTAAGATGAAAATGAACAAAATGTACTATTGTGTAATGAGTCTGGAACACGTTCTCCAGATGTTACTGTTCAAAGACATTTATATAAATCAGAACAAAATCCAGATCTTGCCAAACTGGTCTGGAAGAACCAGGCAGGCAAGCTGCAGAATTCTGTGCTTAAATCCATCCACAAAGAAACACGGATAACAAAACTCCAGACTACTTATGTTTTACTCAATCTATGTCATTTGTTCCACTCTCAGCTTAAGTCCACCATGTCAAAAATTCTGAACTACTTCATTCTACCATGTGCAATATGTGAGGAAGGACCAGCACCTACATAAAAGAAGAGGAAGCACAGTGCTTCACCAAGAAGATTGCAGTCTGCTTCTGAACCATTGAGCTAACACTTTCTATTTGTTTACACAATAAACCCCTAACACTTATTTCTTACCCTACTTTAGGCTGAGTTTTTATCCTCCCTATAATAGCATATTGATATGTTCTTAAAGCATGCAAAAGTCCTCACAATTCCTGATAAAAACCTCTCAGAAAAACCCCAAAGTGTCTCCCCACCTGTTAAAGTAATACCCAACCACTAGTAGCTTCTGTATTATAGGCCCCAACCAGTCCATCCAAATTGTGTTCTTGTACTTCTTGCCCTTGCGCTGTAAGGCTTGGCACCACGAGAACAGACCCAGAACCTCCATAGACAGACCTGGGAAACTACAGGCCGGTCAGCCTCACCTCCATCCCTGGAAAGATGATGGAGCAGCTTGTGCTGGGTATCATCTCAAAGCACCTGGATGAAAAGAAGGTTATCAGAAGTAGTCAACATGGATTCACTAAGGGGAAGTCGTATCTGACTAATCTGATAGCATTCTATGATGAGGTCACTAGATGGGTGGATGAGGGGAGGGCAGTGGATGTTGTCTACCTTGACTTTGGCAAGGCTTTCGACACCGTCTCCCACATCATCCTCACTGGCAAGCTTAGGAAGTGTGGGCTAGATGAATGGACAGTGGGGTGGATTGAGAACTGGCTAGCAGATAGAGCTCAGAGGGTTGTGGTTAGTGGTGCAGAGTCTAGTTGGAGGTCAGTAACAAGTGGTGTCCCTCAAGGGTCAGTACTGGGTCCAGTCCTGTTCAATATATTCATCGATGATCTGGACGAAGGGATAGAGTGTACCATCAGCAAGTTTGCTGATGACACTAAACTGGGAGGAGTGGCTGATACGCCAGAAGGCTGTGCTGCCTTACAGCGTGACCTGGATAGGCTGGAGAGTTGGGCAGAGAGGAACTTAATGAAATTCAACAAGGGTAAATGTAGGGTACTGCATCTGGGGAGGAATAACCCCATGCATCAGTACAGGTTGGGGGCCGACCTCCTGGAGAGCAGCTCTGTGGAAAGGGACCTGGGAGTCCTGGTGGACAACAGGATGACCATGAGCCAGCAATGTGCCCTGGCGGCCAAGAGGGCCAATGGCATCCTGGGGTGCATCAAAAGGAGTGTGGCCAGCAGGTCGAGGGAGGTCATCCTCCCCCTCTACTCTGCCCTGGTGAGGCCGCATCTGGAATACTGCGTCCAGTTCTGGGCTCCCCAGTTCAAGAAGGACAGGGATCTGCTGGAGAGGGTCCAGCAAAGGGCTACAAAGATGATTAGGGGATTGGAACATCTTTCATATGAGGAGAGGCTGAGGGATTTGGGTCTCTTTAGTCTGGAGAAAAGAAGATTGAGGGGGGATCTTGTTAATGCTTTCAAATACTTGAAGGGAGGATGCCAGGGGGATGGGAGCAGTCTTTTTTCAGTGGTGCCCATTGATAGGACGAGGGGTAATGGGCACAAGCTTGAACATAGGAAGTTCCATCTTAACATGAGGAGAAACTTCTTTACTTTGAGGGTGGTGGAGCACTGGAACAGGCTGCCCAGAGAGGTTGTGGAGTCTCCCACTCTGGAGACATTCAAAACCCGCCTGGACGCTGTCCTGTGCAACCTGTTGTAGGTGACCCTGCTCTGGCGGGGGGGTTGGACTAGATGATCTCCAGAGGTCCCTTCCAACCCTGACGATTCTGTGATTCTGTGATCTCTGCTCCCTCGCCAGTTGCATGCTGTGAAGTCTCTGCAATAAACAACTTCCTGAAATCACTAACAAAAAGTATTTACAATATAAATATTTTAGAGCATTTTATGGATTTTGGAGGCAAATTATTACTTTTTTAAAAAAAAAAACAACACTATATCTACCTCTATTATCTCAGCTTCAAAAGGTTCTGCTGTTATTTCATGCTACTAAAAGCTGTCAGGACATTAAGCAATTTTTGTAAGCATATCCAGTTCTTAGACAAGAAACTTCACCAAATACCGTAACAACCTGGGACAACCTTATCTTCTCACCCATGTTTTACCTCATAGGCATTTCACTTGAACACAGAGCTTGTCTTCCAGAGTTTTCTACAGCTCAAGCTCATAAAACAACACTGTGTTTGAGTAGATACTTTTCTTCAAAGAATGACTACCACAATTTTAGAAAGGCTGGTGTCCCTTGGGCATGCGTAGGTACAGTCATCTACTGGCCAAATAAACAAGAACTCCTGAATTACTTTATTGGACTATAAGCAAATGACTCACCGAGAATGAAGTGTTCTCTGAAAGCTCACACAGGTCTTTACACCTTAGACACAAGGTCTACAGAATGACAACCGGGGATTACAGTGCATCAGACATTAGAAATAAACATTACTGCTGCAAGACAAGCTAGCATTATGAGATGTATCAACAGAAAGCTGTAAACAACCAGGTTTCACTCATTAAGAGCCAGTGTAATGTATCCAGTTGTGGATCGCCCATATCCTTCATTTGTGGCAACTGTCCAGAGAAAACCAATCAATACAAAAAAGCTTCAAACCATAAGAGTAATCCTGCACTGGGACAGTGTGTGTAGGGAAGCCAGGGAATCTCCATCACAGAAGGCTAAGAACAGCCTTTGCCAGCTGTTCTGTCCCAAAACATACCCTGTGCTTCAGAGATCTAATTCTGTAAGGCAGGCAGAAAGTAGAGGGAAAACAAATATGGAAGTGATAAATAAAATCATTTTTAAAGCATCTAGTTGATTGCTAATGTGGCTAGGTCATCCTGACATAAGGATGTTATTTTCTTGCTATAACTGTGGTTTCATATGCAGTTCAGCCACTTGCTTTTTGATGTGTTTGAAATTTTCCACAAGGGAAATCTTTGATTCAACTCCCCCCACCCTCATGGGATTCAATACAAGTGTTATTCCTTCTCTTGATTTTCCTTTTCTTCTTCCAATTTGCAAGAAAACATCCTGGACTGATTGAAAAGACACTAATTACTGTTTAAAATCTGTTCCCCATCCATTTCACACTTTTTTTTTTTAATACTGTTTGGAAGAAAGAAAAAAAAAATCTTACCAACTTTATCTACACTTCTAGCTACACCAAAATAATAAAATATAGCAAGGGTTATTTATAAAATAAGCCTATATGTTTGAACATAAGGGAAAGAAAATAATTAAATTAAAGTTACACGTACATACTTATTGCATCCCTTTTACTCCATGTAAGGAAATCTATTTTAGCTATGAAAAATGAGTAAGGAGGAAAAAAATTAAACCTGCATATGCCTCATTTACTACTGTCTGCATGTATGAACGTCTCTAGCCATGTATGATATTCAGAATGACCTGGAAGGAAATGATCTGAAATTGATTTTGGTTTATCCTACATATAGGAGTGACACAGTTATTCTTACTGAGTTTCACTTTATCAAGTGTCCAACTGGAAAAGAAGCAATTACTGGCTGCACAGCAGTATGATTGAAAGGACTTGGGGACTAATGCATGCCACAAACTGACAGTCAACACCACACTGCCAATAAAGGCAGCAAAAATCGCTCCAGAACACATTAGCAATATTACACAGAAACCTTATGAAAAGCGTTTTGTTCTGACTTTGTATGAGAGTACCACAAGCTGCTGTGGGCAGTAGTAAGCACCAATAAACAAAAAGGAGGACAGCAATAACAGAGACCAAACAGAAAGGCTAAAAGAAATCTCAACAGACAAAAATAAAAGCCATGAGTGAAAGAGCCTCCAACTGGCAGTAGTACATTAATCCAGAGAGAAGAAAACCTATCTTCCTCTTGTTCGCCCCGCTATCACACAAAGGATCCCAAACAGTGACAAATAAATCACATGAGCAAAAGACAGATGCATTCCAAAACATTTCAAAAGAATAAATGCTGACAAAACCATTTCTGCTGCATCTCCAGAGATCAGCTTTGATATCTTAGTCAGCTCTTTCAGGAGTAAGTTCAGAATGCCTGAGGGACAGAACTGAGGCCAAGTCTCCTCTACCCTGGGCAAGCACTCACTTCTGGTGGGTAACACCACAGTGGCATCCTCCAGGAACCGAGGGAATCTTTGAAGTAAAAATTCCCATTCAAAGTATTCATGTTCTATGCATATTTCCAAATAGTTGCAAGTGAACTAAAATGGTATTATTCAAGGATTACCTCCTGAAAATTTAAAAAACTCATTTATACTACTCTTTCAGTCCAAAAATAATTTCCAATAGCTCAAAAACTTCTACAATAATCTGATCAGGCATCCACATATTAGGAATCTAACCAAAGCAGTCACTGAGACTCCCCTGGAGGCAAATAGAAAGACATGCCATGAAATAGAAATGAAGGCTGCTGCGTGATACAGCATCGAGTGCACCCTCAGTAAGTTCGCAGATGACACTAAGCGAGGCAGGCGTATTGATCTGCCTGAGGGTAGGATGGCCCTACGGAGGGAT
>VZSZ01010958.1:434782-446855 GCA_013398815.1 Ibidorhyncha struthersii | reverse complement strand
TGTAGATGTGGCACTTAGGGACATGGTTTACTGGTGGACTTGGCAGCGTTAGGTTAGCGGTTGGATTCAATCTTAAACGTCTTTTTCAACCTAAATGATCCTATGATCATAGTCTTGAATACTCTTGAAAAGGCACCACAGATTCCCTACTAGAATTGATAGGGAACCTGGGGGAAGACTGAACTACTTGCTTATATCAGATATAGCTTTTAAATGCTGGATTTACCAAGATGAATCCCACACACATAATATTTGGACCAAAACTTTCCTTACAAAGGATGACATTTTTCCAATTTCATATTAAAAATCTATTTATGTTGGGTACCGACACATGGATTCACTGCATCCATACCCAATTCAAAGCTGACTTTGCAGATGACTAACAATACTTCTAGACACCTTTGTAATTTCTTTAAATGTCTTTTCCAAAAATATCATAGAATCACAGAAGTGATCCCTTGAATTTTCAAATTCTCCAGCACCCTTTGCCTCATGCAACTTCTGAAGTTGTAATACCTTTAGCAACATTGCCTATCATTTCTGTAACTCACCACCAACTTGCTTAACACCGAATGTATTTATATGTGGTGTTTTACATGATTTGTTTCAGAATTCCACTAGCTACCTGCTTCCTTCACATTGGAATTACCTTATTCTCTAGAGGTGAGTGATGACCAATACTTCTATTTTTATTCTAATGTGTGAGAGCACTCCCTATAAACAAGTTCTCATTCCTCTAATTAAATAGAACCTCTTTCCAGTCCAATAACCGTCTCTTTCTCCTACCCAAATTCACCATTCACAAAAAGTTCCAACTTACAGGTGTAGATGAATGGTTAAGTGAGAAAGGACATGATTTTATTGGAATGAACAACCCAGTGTTTAATGTAGCAAAAAGTCCAGAAGACGCGGTGAACTATCCTTGAGCAATGTGAGAAAGTAGCGACTTGGTGAACAAGATAAGCGGAACCAAGTCCAGTAAATGATGACAGACCCCTTCGCATGAACAGCAGCCTTGTACCAATCATGTAACTGCTTTAGGCGCGTGGACAAGCATATTGAACCAATCACATAAATGCTGCTATCGTGTGCTCTGCTTGATTGTCTATATAAACCTTGTAAGTGCATTAAATAAAGGAGAACGATCATACTCATATTGAGACTGCATCGTTACTCCGGGCCCGTCTCCCACTCCGACAACTGGCATCTCCCACTCCGACATACAGGCACTGATCTAATGCTCCTTCCTTGCCTCCCACAACTCCAGAAACACATCTTCTCTTCCCAACTTCGTTCTTTCATTCCAGCATTGATCAAATGTGATTGCACTTAAGCCGCTAGCTCCTGAAGCTGCTGTGATCCTCTGCAAGTTGGTTGTCAGGAGAAAGGGATTTTTCAAATTTTCACCTGCTGACCGTCTTTCTTCCAACTCCCTCAACTGCTGCTAGGTTAGTATTTCAAGACTACTTTCAGAGGACTACACAAGCTGGTTTTTTTTTTTTTACTCCATTTTTTCAGATACATTAACGGGAACATTAAAAGCTGTAATGAGATCTAATTAGACATCACATATACTGTGGAAAGCAGTCCCTAAAATGAACTGCAATCTGCTTAGTTTGAGAGACATAAGGCTTAAACACTACTCCTATTCTAAAGGGAAACTGCTAGTTCCCTGGCCATCCTAACTTGTATGAAATCTTCGCAACAAGAAAAATCAAATTCTTGTCCTTCATGTTTCCTTACTAGGTCAACTTTCCTCTCTACAGTGCAAACTTTTTGACAAGCTTAATAACTTCCCAGCTTCTGAGTGAAATATAATTTCACTGAAACATATTATCCAAACACATACATACAAATGCGGGCATCTGTGTGAGACATCTGCATGTAACTGAGAAGACCTACAAACAGCTGTAGTACTGGAAAGCCTATGCATAAATATTTGTTAGCACAGAGACATGAATTATTAAAGATGTATATTACTTCTTGAGATGACAACAAACACGGGCAACAACTCAATCTAAGATTCCATTTTTTTTAATTCTTCCAGTTCTTCTGAGTTTGGTTTCTACCACCTACCCATATCTCATCTATAAAAGTGAACACATAAACCAAAAAAAAAACCTAAGTCTCCCCAGAGCGTTGCTACAGGGAAAGATCTGTCAAGCCAATCTTACTTCTGTTGGATTCTCAGAGTTCTGAGCACGGACTGATCCTATTCCACATTCTCAGAATATCAAACTTTGAAATAGTCAGAGGCTCTTGATCCTTACCCTCGCTAAGGGTAGACTTTAGACATGGCAGTAAGTGCACATCAGAGCCTTCCTTTAAGTGTAGACCAGAATGGTATTAAAGACAAATCTCTACTGAGGCTGATGACTACACAGAGGCACTTCTAGATAAGGAAGCCCTCAAGCTGCAAGTGTTTGGAGGATGGCAGCAAGCAGATTCAAGAAAAGTATTATATATACACTTAGCTTCCCCTGTTTATATAATCTCGAAATCATCATTTCTGGCCACAGCAGGCTAGATGGATCTTTTTTTGGAGTTACCAAAAATAAAAACCTGCTCTGGCATTCTTCTGCGCAGCCTTCCTTGTCAATCACTATTTCTGCTGTTCTTGTGTCTTAGTCTTTACTTCTGTCCACTTTCTCCATTTTTACCTTATCCTCTGTTTTTCCTCCCATTTTTTTACCTCCTGTCATCTAATCCCTACCTCTGATCTCTTCTGTATTTTTGTCATGTGGATGACACTGATCTTTACATACTGCAACTTTATTTCACACTTCAGCAATAGGACACGTGTATTCACACTCGAATATCATTGTTTCAAATCCATCTGCAGACTCAAAGACAAACGTATAGCTATTTCATTCAGAAAGCATTTTCTTCAGAAGACCAAAATAATGTACATCCCTTTATAAAAGAAAAAAAAAAAATAAAAAAATGGTGACAATCAAAAACCTGGCAGGGAGTGATGGGGAAGGAGATGAGAAATAAAACAAGAATACGCTGTCCAGTATGCAAGATCAGAGGGAGGGGACAAAGGAAAAAACTGTACAAAACTTATTTCCCTTCCCTATCTGAAACAAACTCTCCACATAAAAGTTTCAGGGAGTTTACTCATTTCTAGGACAGAGGATTATACAGCATTCTAAGATTTCTAAGCATTCAGTTCATGTAAAACATACCAATACCAACAGAAGGATCATGAGCAGCAAAGCCATGCCAGAAAACTGGCATTGTCTATTTCAGATGTTGACATACAATGTATAGGAACAAACATACTATGCTAAGTCATAACTATGGTGGAAAAGTAACTTCCACATACTGACTTGGTTACATTTGATTCCTCAATTAAACATTTTCAAACAAAATTCTTTGCAGCATGTAAAAAAATCAACTGATCAAAAATCAGGATTTATTTCCTTACAAAGTCAACAAGCTTGACTTCTATCACATGAGCCTCTAGCTGCATTTATATCACAACATTACTCTACACTCAGGCTTAAATGGCTTTCCTGGAAAAAAAAAGGTTTCAGATTTCATGACAGATTTATTCTAAAAGCAAATTTCTTCTCTTTCTCTCCAGAGAGACTTCAGTAACAGTCTGGATAGCAACCAGCATCTGTATAGTAGCACTACTGAGTATTAATATACTAAATTCTCAATACTATAATATTAGGTGATATTTAGACCTTGACCTCTATAAAAGTGCTTGAAAAGGAACTATCAATTTGTACCAAAATAACTACTTATAGGCATAGACTGCCACCTAGTGATTTTCATTAGGTACAGAAAAAAAAACAAAACAAAACAAAAAAAAAAGATCTCCGTTCTCCAGGAGACGAGAAAACATTCATTCCTTCATATTTTACATCAACATATAGAAACAACCTCATATTATATCACTTGTTTCTCCTATTATTATGTTGATGGCAAATGCAGGAGGGGAATGGGGAAAGAAGAGTCAGGAAGTGTATGTAATCTTCCTTGTACACTAAGATCCATGAGGCTGCTTGTTTGTCAATTCTGTCTGGAATTCCTCCTTATTTTACATGGACTCTAGCCTCTGCATAAAACAAGCACTGCATCCAGAACTTACTTAATCTCTAAGACACTGCTAGCCACACCCCTCTCAAAATTTTGGATTCCTTCAGTTTTTGTATTTTCAGTCTTTCCTGGTTCTCCTCAGCATTGTAACTATACTTTCAGTACATCCTCTAGTTCATCTTTGCCATTCCCTCTTCAGCCACTGCCTGTTTTCCACAAGATCTCACTATTAGTGAAGAAAGAAGCCAAGTTACCTGTGTCATCTTATCTGCCTTAGAAAGCTGAATTATCACTATGTGAATGATTCCTAAATTCACCTTGTCTTCAGACTTCTCTTTCTGTCCAAACTTGCATTTCAGATATAGCCTTCATTTACTTACGGGCACGTCAGCAGCAGCATAAAGAACTCTTAATTGTTTTCCTGTCATGCCTTCTCCACCCCGTTCTCTCTCAATCACTATAAACATTTTCAGTTCACTTCTCAGCTGGACCTAAACTTCATTATCTGCAAGACAAATGGCTCTTAGGAAGATCTTTCTACAATGAATCTGTAAGACAAACTTTTTTTAAAGTAGGAAAATGGCAAAAAACTTTACAAATTTCTCCTTCTCTTTCAGTTAACACACAAAGATAATCTTTGAAATGCTCTGAATGAATGTGAAGAGATAGTTTCCTACCTTGTTAATTTGATCTCACCAGAACTTTATATACACACCCATTTTATTTTACAATCACATGAAACAAAAGCACTACTTAGTTTTTCCTTACCAAATCTATTCTCTTATTCACCATAAGGAGATCAGTACCCTTTTTGATCTAATGGCCACACCAGCTTTCATTAGCCCTAGTTCAATGTTCCTGTAAGTAATTTCATAATTTCTCATGTTGTCTCTCATGCTTTAAAGGAGTTCTTATCAAATATTCCCAAAGTCATGTCATATCTTCCTCAAAAGTCTCATTTAAAAATCTTTGTTCTTATACCCATAAAATAAGTCTGATTCTAGGTAGGCTGCTGCTGTGCTATGACTGTTGCTTATCATACAGACTAACACAGTGTAAGTAGTTCTTCGCACTCCCTCAACAGTACCCATCTCAACAGTACCCCCTGCACTCTAGGGCAGGGGCTATCAAGGAGTCTTTGAACTGCACTGGCAATTCTGAATACACCATCATAAAATGCTACTACAAGAATTAAATAGTGCCTTTCCTTCATTCCAGTATTATAGGACTTTCTTACATCAAAGAAAACGACCTTCAAAGCAACACCCTAACAATATCAAGTTTGTTTCTTTTGTCTTTTAAAATGGAGGTGTTCACTAAAAAACAAGAAGGTTGCTTATGGAGCCATCTGCTCCTGTTGCTTATTTCCCAAATGAAGTCTTCTGTTGCCCATGTTTCCAGCAACCAACAGTTGTCTCAGAGGCTTCAGTTTCACATGAATTCTAGACTTAATCTGTCACACCAGAAGAATTCTGACTCAACCTCAACATGTAGCACTAAAGATCATTGCTAATAAAAGTCCTATCCAAACTATTTGAATATTAACATACAAACCAGAGAGCGAGAAAACATCCACATAATAATTGAAGCAGAGAAGCAAGACAACAAAACATGGTTATGTTTCTAAAACTTCTTGAAAGTTTCTTCTCTCTATTTTTGGTTCGCTCCAAGAAAGTGGATCTTGGTGATCTCCAAGATAGCAGTAACTCATCTCATCCAGATGAGGAAAATTAAATAGATTTAATAGCTCAGTGGGGGAGACAGCGACTGCCAAATTAAAAGCTATCAGGTTACTGTATCCACAACCATTTTCCAAGCCCTGTAAACTGCTATGTACTACTCAGCCTGCCATGCATGCAATACTGCCTTTTTTAGCATTCTGGTAACTGTACTTCTCGCAGCAAAATGGGTACTGAATTAAACCACACCAAATAGACAACCAAAGAAAAAACTTAACTGGACGAACAGTGAAAGACTTTGAAAAGTCCTCTAGATTTGCCAGCCAGGTATCATTACCTAGGTGGTTAAATTCTACCCACCAAGAACTGTGAATATGAAACTTATATGCTTGTGCAACAACATACAGTTTGAAAGAAAGTCTTTTCCTTCCCCCCACCTTCCTTAGAAGCCACTGATACTCAGCTGTAGGAGACCACCCCCGAGAAACAGCAGAACTAAGTTTCTTCCAAAATGAACACAATATATGAATTAATTTAAATCACATATCACACAATAATTTTTTAAAGCTCCTGTAAGTTTTAAAGAAATTCCCTATCTAAAACTTACTTCAAAAATAAGTTTTCAACAAAAATTAAAAAGTTCCTGCAAGTAACTATTTTTCCTCTTCCACTGAGCTCACCTCAACTTATGAGGTATGAGATGATTAAGTACCATCTTATTTCTCAAATACTTTTGCAAACCTGTTTTTCCTATCTAGTGATAAAGGCTACTTCCAAGATTCTTTGAGACAAAGATTGTACCATTTCTCTGAATGCCTTCACATAAGTCTGCCAAACAAGTAAACAAATTACATTGCAGATGAAGCAGAGCAGAGCTATAACACATCATTTCTATATTGGCTTTCCAGGGAATGCTAGAAAATACCACATTTAACAAAGAGTTTAATCCATTTCAACATAATTCCTTCACAGTTCTTGACATGTAAGACCAAAAAGCATCACCATGTATTGTTGCTAAAAGGCTTCAATTTGATTACAGTAATTAAATGGGGCCACAATGATGAATCTGGTCCAGCTGCAGTTTAAAAAAAATGAAGTTATATCGATAAACTTAGCTGAAGAAATAGAAGACTCCTGAAGTTGTGTCAGCAAGTTTTGAAAGCTTACATAAATGGTAACACATTCAAAACTTTTTCTATTTCCAAGGACAGAAAGGAAAAGAGGAGTCCATTTACAAGGCTTCTCTCCCACATGTTCTTCTCTTCTCCCGCAAATCACAGCGGGGTACAAGAGAACAGAGATGCTAATATGCAAATAACATCAGATTTAAAAGTTAACTTACCATATTTGTCTCGCAAGCCAACTGTACACCTGAAGACTCCACCAAAGGCCACATCTTCACCAAATATTACTGAAAAATAAGAACAGTAAGAGGCAGCTAATGTTACTCCAATGCATCTTATTTTCAATTAATGTGTTTCACAGGTTTTTAAATGAGACACTAACACAAGGAGCACCTAACATTTCATATTACTAAGCATTTCTCATGCACAGTCTAACTATAACAAATAAAGAACCAAGGTTAATAAGAAATCAGTACAGCAACAGAATAGTCTCAAAACAGAATTCACGAAATTGATTAAGCTATGCTTTCATTAAGCCATTTATTTATTTTTCTGAAATATTTTATAAATCACAATAACTAAATCTAAATTAATAAAAGCAATTCCAAGAAACAATTACATTCAATCACTAAAGAGTCATTGAAGTTACATGTTCTGCATCCACTGGTAACCCTTAGCGTTACTCATCCACAGATTTCAGTAAACGTAGTGTTTTGAAAAATGCCAAAGTGAAGTTTTCTTCAAAATACCGATTCAACATGAAATTTCAGACCTTCTCCAAACATACTTGCCAGATCCCTGAAGACTGACTTCAGACAAACTCTTCTACAGAAAAGATGGATATCTAATAATCAGGATAAGTCTCAGTATTCAACACTACTACCCTTACGGTATGGGTGATGCAGCCAATAGATTTTTATCACTAAAAGTAATTGCCTTTAACATTTAGCTTCATATCAACTAATCTGAGGGTTTTTTCTTTGAATTTATGGAATGATGATGTCTAATTTTTCTTAAAAGTTTTGTTATTTATCACAGAAGTAAGTATTGCTCATTTCAATTTTTTTAAGCATGTAAGAGGTGTGCAGCAGTACTACCAATAGCAGCTTGCATGAAATGGGGTCAGTTCTGAGAATTCCCAAGTTCCTCAATACTCTCCATATTCTAAAGGACATAAAATAATGAGTTAGCCTCTTTGCCTTTCAAATATTACTGTTATTTAAATGAAATATGTTTCTGATTGCAAGTACTAAAAGGGTTTAACACACTTCTCACAATCATATTAATGACACCACTTAAAGAAAAATAACTTGTATAATGATGTAAAACTAATGCAGTCATGGAGTTTATGATTGAAGTACGTCCCCAGATCATCTCTCTAATTCATTTTTAATATTAATTTGTTTGGGGTTTTATGTACTTAAAATCTTTGTAAGGCCTTTCCGTTACCATATGGCTCCTCACTTTCGAGCCAGCTGGCATAAAAAAAAAAAAAAAAATCCCATTTAATGCTGGTATCAGCAAACTTGCATGGATTTACTCATTCTGTTCCTGGCCAGATTCTAGCTCTCATCAACACAAGTATGATGATTTCCACTACTTAAATAACAGTTGCTCAATTCCCATACAACTAAAAGCATATGAAGGACATGCTTTCTATTGCAAGTCCTAATTCATTCAGTAAGTAGGGCCATACTGACAATTCACGTCTGGTCTGTAGAACCCCAACATGGTCTTGCAAAGGGCTTTGCAAAGATCCAGCCCTGTAACGCTGAGGAGCAAGACCAGAACCTTAGGGCGACTAAAAGGCTGAAGATTATAGACAAGTTTAGGTTCCTGCTGGACTAACATTCTACTTACTTGGACATGGCTGATTCTACAGAAATGGTACTAAAATCTGTTCTTGGCATTAATTTACCTCAGTGGCCTGAGTTTAATTTAATAAAGGTGATTATAACACAGCTGTAGATTGAGAGGGAATGTATACAGGCATCGTACTGAACAGACAACATGGAATTTGTCCTAATGGATTAGACAATTAGTCAGACTTCAAGTTGAGCAGTGGTTCAAGCAGTGCCAAAAAGAGTTACTAACACACTAAAACCAAAATTACACAAGATCATACAGCTTTTACAGCTGTGCTCATGACATTAAACATCTCTTTCAGATATCCGGTCATCATCACGCCTTTGTTATGACAACAGAAGCAATAGACATCCTGTTATGTATAAGAATTAAGTGGAGTAAATAGTTATGTGCAAAAGAGCTTAGGATAACCCTTTTAAATCAAGCTATGATGAAACAGCTTCTTCAAAGTTATAGGTTATCCAGACTGCAAAAGCCTAGAAAATCTTACATCGCCTATACGCAATGATGAACACAAATCAGTAAAGCTAGAGAGGAATTCTGGAGGGCAGGGAAGGAGAGAAGGGAGAGTGGACAGAGCGAGGAATAGATGGTCTCTAAAAACACCACTTTTTGAGCATAGAGAGTTGAAGGAATTAAAAACTAAGATTTACATTTTAAAAACTCCTTCACTTACTGGTGGAATTCAAGATGCCTTTAAGTACAGTTCACATCAGTAATACCAGAAATGTGTTAAGCAATGTAGCTTTCCGTCCCAACTTTCAAGCAAAATGCACCCAGCTAATACAGAAGACACAAATGCATCTTAGATCACATAATCCATTAATAATCTGTTAACACAACTCATTTTCAACCTTTGTTTGAGATCAAAATGTAGAAATAACTTATTAAAAAACCTTAAAGGCCACAAGAAAGGCATTTAATATTGTACAGAAATATGCAAAACAGAATGCACTTTATACAAAGCAAAACATGCTAACAAGTATAGTATACCTGCAGTCGGATCTTTGGCTAAAGCATTGTCCAAGGCACTTGTTATAGACTGGAAGAGATTCATCTTCTGAGTTTGCCCTGTGTGAAAGTGACAGTTTAGCCATGTAATTTGGTTCAAAACACAAAGTACATTACAAAACACTGGCGCAAAACATGACTAAAAACTTAGTTAACAGTCATAAACGAGATCCCCATCAGGAGTACCCAAGACTCATTTGCTGAGTAAACTTAAGTGATGGGATAGACAGGACTGAGCACAGTATACTTTGCACCCCAAGGACTATAACTCTACTACCCTGCATTCAGCCGTTTTTCAGAAACTATGCTCCTAGCTAAGGCAAATGCAGCTTTGCAATGCTTAGTCAAACACTGGGAACAATCACTAATACAACAGTTTTTCAAAGGAAGAAACCATAGTAAAGCATTATTGTTTTGAGGATTGCGATCCTTTCTGCTAAGATTCACCACATCTTATTAGGCCTACTTCATCATTCTTTAATTATTTTTTAAAGCTCCAGCCTTTTCTGTTTACAGACACCTATTATTATCAGAAGTTTTCCACACCACCAGCCTGATCTCTGGACTGCAGTTAGAAAGGGTCAGAAGCATCAAATCCATGCTCCAAAGAAAGAAAACTTGATGCTGAACAGCTATACTTAAAATGGGTAAAGAAAACACACCAGCCTGCTGTATTAAAATCTTCTGGAGCACAGATTGAAAGAAAACCTTCAAAACCAAGAAAGGCTACGCAAGTGCCCTTCTTCATTCCAAAACTGCAAGGAAAAACAAACAGGCCTGAAAGCAGAGGTGGAACACAACAATACCCACTCCCACTACTGTGACCAACTCAGATTCTCCAAGCAAATAAAATAATGCCTTATCAGAAACTGAGTAAGAGACTGACTGGCTTACATTTGGTAGCTCTTTAACCAGCAAAGCCTCTGTCTAAGTCATGACTAGGAGTCACAGCCCAGGAGAATTCTACCTACCCACACAGCATGTAAAAAACAAACAAACAAAAAGGGTGATGGTGCAATGGTTAGGTGAAGATCCCAGACAAATCTAAGAACAGGTGTTAGAAGTCAGAAAGGAGAACTACAGTCTGCTTCTAGTAGCTACAGTATCTCTCAACAACCATTCAGCTTCACTTCCTTCTAAATTATTAATTGTTAGCATTTTTTATTAAAGACTCGTGTCATGCCACACCAGAGCTGAGTAGCTGCATTCCTACATGTTCCTGTCCTTGGTAGCACAGTTACGGGAACTGTTCAAATTATATGAAAGCTACAAATAATCAACATTCACAAATCCAAGGGAAGGAAAGCTAGGGAACGGCCATTGTTTCTGTCTTTCCCAAGTCATCCACATAAGTATTTAGGTTACCTTTTCCACAAGATACAATTCTTCCAGCATTTGACATAAATTAATGCCTATTATTTAAGCAACCGTCAGAAACTCCTCACACTTGACTGTTCTGACCTGCTGCTCCTTGCTTATAATAAAGGCCTCTGTATCAGCCCTTGTGGGAAAGGGGAAACTAATTGTGCCCTTCAGATTTGAACTGTGGGGTTGGAGAAGCATTATCTTAACAATATCAGGCTCAGTATTGGCATAACTTTATTCTACTTTCACTGTTTTTCACAGAATTTCAAAGTGTATTTTATGTCAAAGGGAAACAGCTTTCGATTAACAAATGGCAACAAAAGCTGGCCTGCCCCACTACAGCTTCTTGACTATAATCTCAAGCAGAGACCCGCAGCACAGGGGCTCTGCTCTGCAACCCCTTGGACGCCTGTACCTCCCAATGACTAACAGAAATGGGCGAGAGTTTCCTTGGAATTAATGACCAAGCTGGAACACCAAGGCATCCAACGAAGGAACACCTTTCTAGAAGACAGTGCGGTTCATGCGAGAGAAACAGCTGTTCCGTAGCCGGCAGGCTTCTTCCAGGAGAGCTCAGCACTAGTCATTTGCCGGGATGCACCTCAGAAACAAAGTCAAAACACCAACCTTCACCCTGAGCTGTTCATTTCCAACTGACCTGTGTTTACTCACAACCATGTGACCACGAGGATTACCTCAAACCCTTCACTAGACAGCAGCCTTTATTAATCGCAGGTTTATTACCACATTTATGACTTCAGCATGCAATTAAAAAAACAGGGATGGATGTAAGTCATTAAGTTACTGCCAGAAGCTTCACCACTGAAACAGAAGAGGGGCAAGAGATGGAAGGGCTTGCAGGTTTGAGCAGATGATGGATGGCTAGGCCTATTGCAACTACTGCACTGACCGCCCAAAAACACTTCACCAACACCGCCCCCCGCCCGAGCGGTACCGACGAGGCCCGAAGCGCCCCCG
>VZSZ01010958.1:383421-434156 GCA_013398815.1 Ibidorhyncha struthersii | reverse complement strand
GGCGCCGGTTGTGAGGGGCGGCGGTTCCCCCAGGGCGGCTGCGGCAGGCTCGGGGTGGCTCTGTGGCTCTGCCTCCGGGCCGGGTTAGCGGGTGCTTTTCTCATCTCGTTGGCGCTGCTGGTAACGGTGTGCCGGGGACTGGGTGCATCGGGGAGGGCCGAACTGGGCCTCGCCTCTGCCTCGTTTCCGTCACAGCTGTGGCTGAAACTAAAGTCTTCAGCTTTCCCCTTAAACGTTTTTGTTTTCTTCCAGTGGGATTTTCATGTTGCTATCCCAACACTGAGAAATACTGAACAAATGGCTGAAGGCCTCGAATTCTATCCCAGGACATGGGCCACATGGTTAAAAAGAATTAATAGAACTGCAGGAATTGCCTGTTCCTTGTGTCTCTCAAACGCCCTCTCAACTGTACATCCAACCTCTCTTTTGAGCCTGTCTTCTTTTTAATCCTTTTTCTTGTCCAAAGTCTTCTTTCCAAACACTTCTGCTCACACCTTCATTACATGATTATTTTTTTTAAATTGAAATTATGCTTTCATATGTATGTATTTTACTTGTCAGATTTTATAAAACGTTCTTTCTAATGTTCTCCTTACCACAGTGACCACTTCACATTCCTTTTCCAGATGCTGCCATCACCCAGGTGAAGCTTCTTGCTCTACTGTTGCAGCCTTTTTTCTATATGTCCATTGTTGCCACCTTTCAGTTGCCTCTGCATCAATCTTTTCCCTTTTACTGGCGCTTCGCGTCTTGTCATAGAATCATAGAATCGTTAAGGTTGGAAGGGGCCTTCAAGATCATCGAGTCCGACCATTAACCTAACCTGACAAAACCATGTCTACCCTTTTTTTAAAAACCTCCAGGGATGGCGACCCTGGTGGTGACCACCTGATGGTGACCACCTCCCTGGGCAGCCTATTGTCCATACACATGCTTCTCCATCAACCCCTTTCATGAAGCCTCCAACACATGACAAGCTTCTTTGAGTTGTTTTTCCTTGTCTGTGTCAATATTATCTATAAGACTGACCATACTGGATAGCATTTTTACTCTATTCCAAGAACTCTTAACTCCAAAACCTTGCATCAGAGAAACACTAGAAACTAGAATGATGTATATATGGTATCATCTCTTTCAAATGAGAGGGCTTGTGTAACTTCTCAAGCCAGGTAATAGACAGCCCGACCAGAGGGGATGTGATACTGCACCTGCTGGTCACCAGCGCAAGCAAGCTGATCAGTGATGTCAAGATTGGAGGCAGCCTGGGCTGCAGTGATCATGCAGGGGCTCTGAGCAACCTGATCTAGTTGAAGATGTCCCTGCTCATTGCAGGGGAATTTAGCCTAGATGACCTTTAAAGCTCCCTTCCAACCCAAACTATTCTATGATTCTAACCCTGTGTGAATCAGACCTTGGTTTAAATGCTGGATTATGAGATTTCATATGTAATATGAAATTTGTATATCACTATTATCATTAGATATTCTTTTTTTCTATCTCAGTTCCAAGCCATTACAGAATACCGCTGTTAATGACCACAGGACCATTTCAGTGAAGACCATTGTTTCATTATGTATTGTGTGAAAAAATAGTTTTTCATGTTGATTTTGAATTTCTTAATCATTGGGATTTATGCAAGATAAAAGGCTTAATCCTACTGCTAACTGGGGAGACCAGTCCCTTGCTCTTTAACATGCCCTTTAACCTTAGAGACTGCTGGCAAAGCACTGAAGATCATGGGATCAAACAAGTTCTAACATATCACAGTATATCCCATGGAAGCAAAATACTCATGAGTATCTAAAGGGGGCAAGAATTTTAATAACAATAGAAAAGCAATTCGCCAATGAAAGAGGAGTATAAATGTTAAATGTTGAGGTAGCTTCCAACTCCACCGGAAGGCAAAACGTTAAGTACTTGAAAAAGTTTAGTACCTCGCAAACATTATAACCATCAAGTGATATATAACCATTTATTTGTGTGGCTAATGGTATAACAGATTACAAATATCCAAGTTTATTATTCAAATAATTATGTTTCTTTCCATAAGCAATGTATTTGAGTAGGAGTAATTTAGCTACGTTGCACAACGTTGTGGCCAGATCTGCAAAACTTACAAATGGAAACCAGATAGTATAGAAAGGTATTACTTTGAGCAACCAGGTCTAGAGGGAGGTGTCCCTGCCCATGGCAGGAGCGTTGGAACTAGATGATCTTTAAGGTCCCTTCCAATGTAAACCATTCTATGATTCTATGGTACTTTACTTGTAAGTCTGTCAACTGTTATTATTATGTCAGTTGTTGAACCTGAGAATTGCTAAACTCAAACTATAGTCTATGAGATGTATTCGGTTTATGTACAGTTAGTATTTGTCACGTTGTATGATTTGTAAGTTGTGGCAATAACCTTGGTCAGATATTCCAGGAGATGCTTCAGTTTTTAACACAGGCAGATAAAGGTTACTCCTTGCTGTCTTCGTTCAGTTACTGTTGTCTCCCACATCTGATGATACATGGAACTTGAAAAGGAAAAGAATGGTTGTGCAGCCCAGTGTCTTACAGGGGAAGTTAAGGCATTTATGATGGAAGGGTGGGAAGAAGTAATACTTTCAGTAAGACCCATTAACCTGCTATTCAGACCTAGGTGAAAGAGAAGAAAGTGTCTGGAGATGAGACTTGCCACTTAAGTTATTATTGCCTTTTGAGTACAAAGGTAGTTTTTCCACCTTGCCTTCGGAATTTTCACTGGTACTGGAAAGGGAAATGGGCAATCAAGGAGGTTTATCCAAATGTACTTTGGCTGACCAATATGTTAGCGGAGATGAGTCCTAGCATTCATGTCTTTCCAGCTCTGATGGGGTAATAATTATATCCACGTTGTTCCTGGTATATGTTATGATATTCCAGCAATTTCAATTACCTTTTGCAGACAGCTTTCTCATTTGGAAGTTGTTAAGTAACTTAGGGCCACTTCTGTGAAATCTATACACCAGACTTAAGGGCTGAAATTAGCTACATTCCCCATCTGTGTGTATTAGTCATTATGTGCGTCCGTAGTGTTGTTGACAACCATTAAAAAACTCTGGCAGTCATTACTATTATTTCTGAATAATCATGAAGAGCATTTAATGAGGATCTGATGATGACTGCAGACCATACTGAAACGGACCAGATTATGCCCATGTTTGTGCCAGCATTAATCAGACGTAACTCCTTTGAAGTCCATGTTGTTACCTCTGATCGACATGGATCTAATTGTGAGCAAATAGTGAGTATTTGACTCTGACATGAGCATATGGCTCCATGTCTACTGCTCTACTCCAAAATCTCTCAAAATTTGGTCATATCTTGTGGCTAAACCGTAGACGACTTCTTAGCTTGTCATGTTCCCCAGTAGGTGTTGCTGTATTTAAATTACATCTCTGTAGATGGTGAAGCATCCAGGTGACTTCTGTTGCATTTCTTTGAGCGTAGTTTCACTGTTATTTTCTCATCAATTCTGTCTGTCATACTATAGTGTTGCTGTATGTTTTCTTCGCTGCTCTGTGGTTCACTGAAGGAATTTTGTACGTGTTCTCTATCCCAACAGTCAATTAGCTGATTCATCCACTCTTATAGGAGCTGCTAGTGAGCTCTCATGTCACGCTAATACTATGTCTTGGCACTACACCTGTTCTCTTGCCTCCTTTGCTGTCTTCTGTCTTTCTCCTACCCTAAATATGATCTGCTTCATCCTTCTTTTTCTTTAATTTATTGGTACTTTGGAGCTGTTTTCTCCACTGTCCCTACTTCCTCACTCACACAAACAAGCTATTTTGCTAGTTAGGGACAGTCATCTCTTGGGTATGTATAACTGTTTTCTAAAGTGTGCTATTGAAAGGACAAGATGTAGCTTTTGGCCTGGCTGTTTTTATTATCAGTCTTGTACAGATTAGATGTGTGAACAGAAAGGGTAGTCTTAACCCTAGGAACAAGTAAGAAAAACTGAACAAGAGCAGAGCAGCAATGGTTTTGAGCAAAGGGACTTAGAAGTGAGCGGTTTCATCTTAGGTAGCATAAATGCCAGGGACCATTTTGCATTTTAGCAGGAAAATTATTATTTTAGACTTCAATAAAAAGCAGAGACACTGCATCTGGAGCCAGCCAAGTTGTAGTCTGGCAGAGAACAGGAAAAAAGGAAAAAGAAGCTTTAATGGAGTAGTTTTGTAGTCATTTGCACATAGAGTCAGAAATCATCCAGTTAATTCTGCCATATCACCCACCTCTGTGTTAAGACCGTGCTTCCTACTCAGTCTAAAATAGTAACTGTGGCTTTCATCCCCATTTTAGGTTTTTAAACACTTCACCAGAATGATCACACTCAAGTTAAAGACAATCCTATTTTTAAAGTATATGAGTAATTCCTAACAGTAAGTGAAGCAGTGCTAGAAACAGCAATGTCTATCCACAGAGATGTTATTCAGCTTTTTTTATAAGACGTTTTGGTGTTTCATAATTACAGGAAGAGAATCCCACTCTCCTCTGTTTAATTCAATCAGTTTTAATTTCTTTGAAACCACAGAGCACATTTAACTCCATTTTCTACTGTGACTCAATCTAGAAATACCTGTACAGGGAAATGATTTCTAATAGTTGACAGCTTATAATTCTAATGCAAAAAAAAGTCATCATGAAATCCAATTTGTACAAGGAATAAGGACCATATTTTTATCTTGAGGATAATTAAATATAGGAACAATTTACCTGAGAACACACTGGATTCTTATCACTTCCATTCTTCAAATAATAACTAGATTTCTTTGTGCAACATGTACTATAGCTTATACAAACTTACAATCTTGATACCAAAACTACAAGGTGAGGTCATACTGAAATAATCATATTAATACCTTCCAGTTCTAAAATATCTACTGTTGTTCACTAATAAGCAAGAATTGCTATTTGACTGATGAGGAAAGTACGCCAAAAAATCTCAGTCAGATTTAGAAACGAGTGGAGAGATGAATTCTTCATATATACATATACAATTGACATTATAAGCAGTGTTCAGAAAACAAATATACAAAAGTCCAGTATTCAGGATTCCTGGGATAAAACATATCCATCCAGCAGGTCATATATAAAACATACTGGAATTCCTCTGTGATATTTTGATAATATACTACAGTATACTGCTCAGTTTTGATGCCTGCTTATAGTGTAGTTGTGTTCAGTGGAAATTAAAAAAGGGAGAATAAAAAGGTATGATGGATCGGCTTGTGCCAGGAACCCACTGAGCCAAAGCCTCACTCTTTCCCCATGGTTAGTCATTCCCCTAGAGCACAGTGCAGTTCCCATGTCTGTTTAAATGAGCTACCTTTATGAAGCATTTTGCACTCGGTAGGTAAGTCTGAAGCATAATTCTGTATTTTTGCTGCTATTAGTTTTATTAGAGGACTATCTGTTTATTTTATTCAGACTGATAGCATTAGCTCTGATTTAAATAATAATACACTGTAACCCTTATCACGTGTACAGGTAGAAGTGTGTTACAAAAGGAGATACAAAGGAAAATCCACTGTCCATGAATTATCTTTTGTCAGAAGATAAGGTTTTATTCAGTTTAGTTGGCTTTAAGTAACAGTCATGTGATCTAAAGAAGTCACCTTTGGATCAGATGAGTTCCCTACAGGTTTCCATAGTGTTCTGGCTGCCACTGGCAGGTGTAGCTCTAGAGATAACTGTGTACCAAGCAACATGTCCCACAGGTTTAAATAAGTGTTTGAGATTCCATTTGCCTTGCCAAAGACTGACCTTGCACTGCAGATCAGAGTGGGAGCTGTCATCAGTTACAAAAATAGTAAATCTCACCAGCAAGTGGACAAGTAAAAGTCATACTACTGTCATACAATTGTAAAATTTAGACTTTTAAGTACGGAGACATCAATTTCTATGCATCAATTGTCCATTTGTTGAACTAGTATCAATAGCCAGGGAGGCAATATTGCACCAGTCAGTGCAGTATCCAGGCCCACGTTTCATTGCTCTCAAAGATGAGAAGATTGAAAATAACTGTATTCAGGATGTGAATAACCAAAGCTACCCAAAAATAGATCATACTCCAGGGACACCTATGATATTAATTTTATAAAAGCAAAACCCCCTACTCAGCTGTCAGTCTCCTAAATTGAGTCTGAATGGCGTATTTTTTCCCTTCTACGTACCTCTCCCTTTTAGTTTGACCATCTATGCAGTTAGAGGATGTTCTGGTTATTTTTTTCCTAGGCTACTTTACAAAGGTTTCAGGTATTGGATCGTATTCAGATTCTAATGCTGCCGTCAGTGTGGCACTGGTGTGTGCACCAATGCAGTCAACTCACCTGCAGCCTTCACTGTACCTCTTTAAATAAGGTACAGTGAAAACCATCACAGGGGTTCCCAGTGACAGGATGAGGGGCAACAGGCACAAGTTGGAACATAGGAAGTTGCATTCAAACACTATAAAAAAACTTCTTTACGGTTAGGGTGACAGAGCACTGGAACAGGCTGCCCATTATTTAAATAAATTTAAAATATAATTTAAAATAAAAATACCAAAATTTAAGTAAATTGTGGTATTTATTATAATTTCTTTTTTCCTTCACCTAATCCATTTGCTTCATCCCAGCAAAAAATGTGCAGGCACATCTTTAATTTTAACATTAAAAGAGTATATCTTTCTATATGCTCTTTTGACAAAAGATTTTCATCACCACAGAGTACCTGCAAATTCTGTTGGTTACCACCCAAAGCAGGAATGCTTAACACTCCTGCAGTTCCTGTGGCTCTGGGGAAATCTAAGATTGGTTCAACATTTTTGTGCCTCGTTCGAAAAAACAACTAGGTTGTGGCAATGCTGTACATCTATCCCTTCTGATTTTTATATAAAGAATTGTTTCAAGTAGTTATATGACAAACTTTTGCCTAAGTTTAATTTAGATGAACAGAATATCTTGTAGCGGGTTTTCAGAGGCACCCATAGGCAGCACAGGCATTTAATGTAGAAATACAGCTTCACTAATACCCAGAATTTAGACTAAATTAGGCAGCCTGAAGGTCACTGAAAGCCAGTAATAGTAATAGTAATTCATATTTTTATCCATAACCTTGATCTTTCCTTAAATAAATATATCAAAGTCTATTAGAAGTAGCATAACTTGAGAATTGTCTTACTGATTTGTAATTTTTCACATACACCATTAGGTGGCAGGGAACAGTAAAGATTTACTTGATGAAATGTCATACATATGTTGAAATACAAATCTGTCAGATTGTTCTCCCCACCCTTTGAATCAGAATTGTTTCCTACTGTGAGCTGTCAAGAGCTTTGTCTACTTAATTATTAAATATCTTACCAACAGGGCTCACTGCTTTCATCAAGACTGTTTCAGATTTCATTTCTGTGCAATCCTTTTGTCAAATGAGAAAAAAACAAGGCATATTCATGCCACTGGGAGTTCTCTAAAAATTAAATCTCACCACAGCTGTATCTCTACTTCTAACCTCTACTTCCGCTTCTCGCCAGGCTAAATCTGACTGCTGGAAGTAGCCCCTAGGCCAGGCTAATTCCAGCAGGCATTAGTAGGAGGCAAGAAACTTTATTATTCTTTGGGGAGCCTTGATTCTAAACTGCTTGTAAGGGCTAGGCTTTTGTCTGGGCCCAGCTATAAATAAGGACTTTTTACATAGCATAAGTACAAGAAGATTGAAGCGGTGGGATTTAGATACCCAGGCTGATGGACAGGTGGATCCATGTAAAAAGATAGGGAATTCATACTGCCAGCAACGTTTGTTTCTCTCCGTCTAGATGGCTGCTGTTTTTAGAATTGCAGTGGATGTCACAGGTGAGAGGGTAGGTGGTGGGAATCATCAAGCAAGACTTCTCTGCTTGATAACTCACTGGGAAGTTAATTCTGCTACTAGTGACTCTATAGGAGTTAAGGATGCCTATGCTCAGCATTTCCCAGAGACATAGAATTAAGTCCCTGGCAGGAGTAGCCCCTAAGATTTATTCTTATTCCCTCAAACTCTTCTAGTGCTGTTGGTAGGAACTGCGCCACAGATATTGTCACATGTGCTTAACAGGAAAGTCCCAGGGCAGATTTTTCCGTATGTTTATGTAATAAACTTCTGCCAAAGGAGGAAGTAAGAATTCCAGAAAATATGATACAGCTACAGTTTGCCATACCTGTTTGTTAAGCTTGCACTTGAAAGGAGGAAAAGCACAGGAGGGACATTTTTGTTATTGACTAGTCTGATATGCAGAGAAGTTCAGCTCAGTGCAGTTTTTACATGACTGAGCGAATGACAGCAGAGAGATTGAAATCCATGATTCACAAAAAAATGCGTGGTAGCAACTCACAGAACTCCTACAGTGTGTCTCTTTTGTCTCAGGCAATCATGTCTGGAAACAAGGAGCCCTTCGTTCCCCCAGTTCATCCCTGGTGTTGCCTGAGAGCACTGACAGTGAGCACACAAGCCTTAATCTCAGTAGGTGGGAGGTCTACATGTCTGCCTGGATTTGGATTCAGTATTTTTCATCTTGGTCCCTGAGTTTCAGTCATAGTGTTGTATCTTCCCAGTTCAGACATAGGCAATCCTGTGGGATCTTGTGTATCCAAACAGGAATCTTCAGTAGTTAAAAATCCCAAACCCAGTAATAATGATGGTACTACAAGACGACTTAAGCAACAGATTCTATTAACTTGGATTGCAGAAAATCAGATTCCTTACGAATAGAAATGCTTACTGCCTGTGCACATCACAGGCAGTGAGCCTTTGACGTGGTTTCCCACAGCATTCTCCTGGAGAAAATGCCTGCTTGTGGCTTGGATGGGAGTACTCTTTGCTGGGTAAAAAACTGGCTGGATGACTGTGCCCAGAGAGTGGTGGTGAATGGATTTAAATCCAGTTGGTGGCCAGTCACAAGTGGTGTTCTCCAGGGCTCAGTACTGGGACCAGTTCTTTTTAATATCTTTATCAATGACCTGGACAAGGAGATCAAGTGCACCCTCAGAAGATTTACAGACGACACCAAGTTAGGTGGGAGTGTCAATGTGCTTGAGGGTAGGATAGCTCTACAGAGGGATCTGAACAGGCTGGATCGATGGGCTGAGGCCAATGGTATGAAATTCAACAAGGCCACGTGGTGGGTCGTGCACTTTGGTCATAACAACCCCATGCAGCACTACACGGAACCACAGAATCACAGAATTTTCAGAGTTGGAAGGGACCCCTAGAGATCATCTAGTCCAACTCCCCTGCTAAAGCAGGATTGCCTAGAGCACATTACTCAGGACTGCATCCAGGCGGGTCTTGAAAATCTTCAGAGAAGGGACTCCACGACCTCCCTGGGCAGCCTGTGCCAGTGCTCTGTCACCCTAACCATAAAAAATTTTTTTCTAGTGTTTGAATGGAACTTCCTATGTTCCAGCTCGTGCCTGTTGCCCCTCATCCTGTCACTGGGAACCACTGAAAAGAGTCTGGCTCCATCCTCCTTCAACCAACCCTAAATACTTGTAGTATCTAAATACTTGTAATATACTTACAAGGTCTCCCCTCAGCCTTCTCCAGGCTAAAGAGTCCCAGCTCTCTCAGCCTTTCCTCGTAAGGGAGATGTTCCAATCCTTCAGTCATCTTTGTTGCCCAACGCTGGACTCTCTCCAGTAGTTCCCTGTCTCTCTTGAACTGGGGAGCCCAGAACCGGACACAGTATTCCAGTTGTGGCCTCACCAGTGCAGAGCAGAGGGGGAGAATGACCTCCTTCAACCTACTGGCCACACTCTTCCCTATGCAGCCCAGGATTCCATTGGCCTTCCTGGCAACAAGGGCACATTGCTGGCTCATGGATAATTTACTATCTACCAAGATTCCCCAGATCCTTCTCCTCAGAACTGCTTTCCAGCAGGTCCATCCATAACCTATATTGGTGCCGAGCATTCTTCCTCCCCATGTGCAGGACCCTACACTTACTCTTGTGGACCCTCATTAGGTTCTTCTCTGCCCAGCTCTCCAGTCTGTCCAGGTCATGCTGGATGGCAGCGCGGCCCTCTGGAGTGTCAGCCACCCCTCCCAGTTTGGTATCATCAGCGAACTTGCTGAGGATACACTGTCACCTCATCCAGGTCATTGATGAATACATTGAACAAGACTGGACCGAGTATTGACCCCTAGGGGACACCACTGGTTACAGGCCTCCAACTTGAAACTGCTCCATTAATCACCACCCTCTGAGTTCTGTCACACAGCCAGGTCTCAGTCCACCTCGTTGTCTCCTCATCTAGCCCCCACTTCCTCATCTTCCTGATGAGGATGTTATGGGAGACAGTGTCAAAAGCCTTGCTGAAGTCAAGGTAGATGACATCTACTGCTCTCCCCTCATCCAGCCAACCAGTTATAACATCATAGAAGGCTATCAGATTGGTCAAGCATGATTTACCCTTGGTAAATCCATGTTGACCACTTCCAATAACTTCCTGTTCTTCAACGTGTTTGGAGATTACATCCAGAACAAGTCGTTCCATTACCTTCACAGGGACAGAGGTGACTGACTGACCAGCCTGTAGTTCCCTGGGTCCTCCTTCTTGCCTTTTTTGAAGATTGGAGTGATGTCGGCCTTAAGGCTTGGGGAAGAGTGGCTGGAAAGCTGCCTGGTGGAAAAGGTCCTGGGGGTGCTGGTCAACAGCTGAATATGAGCCAGCAGTGTGCCCAGGTGGCCAAGAAGGCCAACAGCATCCTGGCTTGTGTCAGGAATAGTGTGGCCAGCAGGACTCGGGAAGTGATTGTTCCCCTGTACTCCGCCCTGGTGAGGCCACACCTCAAGTACTGTGTTCAGTTTTGGGCCCCTCACTACAAGAAAGGCATTGTGGTGCTGGAGCGTGTCCAGAGAAGGGCAATGAAGATGAGGGGTCTGGAGAACAAGTCTTATGAGGAGCTGCTGAGGGAACTGGGATTGTTTAATCTGGAGAAAAGGAGGCTGAGGGGAGACCTTATGGCTGTCTACAACTAACCTAAAAGGAGGTTGTAACAAGGTGGAGGTCGACCTCTTCACGCTAGTAACAAGTGATAGGACAAGAGGAAACAGCCTCAAGTTATACCAGGGTAGGTTTAGGATAGATATTAGGAAAAAGTTCTTCACAGAAAAGGTTTTTAAGCAATGGAACAGGCTTCCCAGGTAAGTGGTTGAGTCACCATCCCTGGAGGTATTTAAAAGACAGGTAGACATGGTGCTTAGCGACATGGTTTAGTGGTGGTTTTGGCAGTGTTAGGTTGATGGTTGGACTAGATGATCTTCAAGGTCACTGCCAACCTAGACAGTTCTATGATTCTGTGATCACAGTCCCCTGGCCACCATGGCTGTTGGCATAAAAGACAGGTCATCTTCAACAGCTGTTTGTTTCCTTCACAAATAACTCACACATACAGATTTCAAAAAGCTGTCAAACAGGATTGAAGCTAATTCAGCATGCTATCAGCCTTAACATCTGACAGCAGTCTTGGTACTCCAAATAGATTGGTGTTGCAGTGAATCCATAGATCACCCTACCTTATTTCTACCTTGTAACTCTGTAGCTTATGGATATCCCAGGAAAGATGCGGCATAGCCCTGGAGGTCACAGGAGAGGAGCTGCAGCAGGTAAAGAGACTGAACTTGGACCCTGTGTGAAACCACACAAGCGATATTTTTGCTGGTGCATTGTGAGCCGTTCGGTAGTCAAAAATTGCTGTCTTTGAAAGACTTGATGAAAAACAGGAGTCACTAAGCAAGTGTGTTTCTCTGAGGGGATTGTGTTCAGTGGGGCTGTCCAGGCTCTCTGAAGGACATGCTGCTGGGAACAGATAGATGTCACGCAATGCAATATGCAATGCAAGCTGTGTGCACGTTATAATTTGCCCCTGGAGTCAACAGCACACTGTGACCTCTGGCTTGGATTTCACATGAAATTCATCTCTGCTTCTAAATACTAATAATGCTGCTATGCTCTCACTAGCTTGGTGCCTAACAGTACATTGGTTAATGCTGTTGACTGGGTCTGGGGCAGAGGTGATTTACTTATCTTTGTGGAAAAGGGAGGAACAGTCATAAAGATCAACCTGATCACTTAGTCTGCCTTATGTTCTTAAAACCATGAAAAAGTAGTATGAAATATTTGGATCTCCAGAAAAGAAAGGCCTTTTCAGCCTGCATGTTTCACATGTGGGTTACCATATGCCTGAAGCTGGGGAGGACTGTTTGTCTGTTATCAGACTGTTTTCCACATGATGTTCTTCACAGTTGTATCAGAAAAGTCATGAGCTTCTTACTCAGCTGAGTAAGAAGCTTTACCCAAATCCTGAAGACTTTCATTTGGGCCTTTGGTCCTTTCATTGTTTTACATTCAGATATGAAAGTCTGCCCCAGAAGGGGATAAACGCGTTCTGAGATGTTCTCATGTTTTGAGAATGCAAGGACCTAAATGAGATTCAGTCTCACTGGGTCCTCCTTAGAAGTTATAGTTGTGTGCAAGAATGGTCACAAACGCTTTTTTGATTTGTCCTGAGCTATGTCTGAGAGGACAAAGTTTAGCCCTCTTTGCAGAATTTTGTATCTTCCACCTACTTTCTGAGGTGGATGTAACAGACGAACATGACGAATTATGTGCTTCAGCACAAAAAAAATCATTAATTTTTATTGCTATTCTGCCTCATCTCCTTTTATGAAGAACATCAAACAGTTTGGTTTTGTTTTTCTTGAACTGTCTAGGTAATAAACTGTAAAACTGTACTTTTCAGTACTTTCTTTTGAGGAGCCCCCAGTATATTAAAAGATATTTCAGAATGCAAAGAAGGGATGATGTTTCTCTGTAAGACAGGAGGAAAACCCTTGGTCTGAACTAAGTCAAATTAATGAATGAAAGAGTTTCCTCTGAAGGGAGCATCTCAGGCAGGACAGTAGAAGCAGGTTAGCTGGAGAAGTCAAAAAATTCAGGAAAGCAACAGGACAAAGTGTATTTCCTAGGCATGTGATGACTCTGTGAAGATTCATGCTCTATACCATCTTGCTCTGTCTTCTCTGCTCGGCTTCTCACATCACCCAGAAATGAAATTAGCAGAAAGAAAGAAGTATGCTTTCTTAGTGTGCTTTTCTTAACATGCTGAGAAGATGATGACAAGAACTAGGGTGAGATAAAAAACAGGAGTGGTTTTATTCAGGTCTGCAAGATACTGGGATGGTTTACATTGCTGTAGATGAATGCCTAGGGTTGTTTTCCTTCAAATCTGCCAGGAGGTGGTACAAGACCTACTGATGGTTTCATATGTACTGTCAAAGCTACTGCCTACGACTGCACACATTCAGTTTCTTATGAAAGACTGTTACAAACAAGACCAAAGGAAAAACTACTCTTGCAAGCAATGCTCTACCTGCCCAAAACAAACAAAAGCAAGGGTGGTTTGTGTAGCAATTTGTAGGAGGAGGTCTGAGGATTTTCATCCTTTCTTTAAGGCTGGTATCTAGGAAAAGAACCTGAAGGGTAAGAGAGGAAGAAGGATGCAGTTGCAAAACCAGGAAAAAAAAACCAACTAACTGATAGAGAAGAATAAGCTAAGAAATGAATTTGCAGTAATGGGAAGGGATGTGAAAAAACAAGCAGATGACAGAACAGCAAGAGAGAAAATTAGGGAAGCCAGTTGGCCAGTTGCAACAGAGGAGAAGGTGATATGATTGAGATAGCTAAGAGATGGAGCCTAAGACAGAGCGATGAGGCTGTATGTGACTATGACATAGAACAGGAAACAAAGTGACCTCCGGCTGAAGGAGAGAACAGATGGGAGCAAATCTGAGGTTCACCTCTGTACCAGAGAGATTCATCCTCTGACTGAAGCAGATCAAGTGAACATAGTGTTAGGCCATCAGTCAAAAACATGAGAATGAGATATGGACCAGAAGTTGAAAACTGAAAACTATCAGAGTAGGGATGGCAGGAGGGGCTGACAGAGGCAGATGGATAGGGGACACAACTGTTGTCTATAAATGTCTTGGATGAACACCTTGGAGTGAGAAAACTATTTGCATTGAATGAAAATATTGGTACAAGAAAGAATATGCATATATTAGTTGTTAATAATCTAGAGTTGGAATTAGAAGGTTCCTAAACCATCAGATCAGGAGGCTCTGGGTGCTGTCCCATTAGGAACAGAGCAAGCAAACACATCTTAGATTATCTTCAGGTGGAGCTTGATAAGTTTGGGGATGTAATCATATACAAGATTGATATCCACAATGAGAGAGACCAGATTCGATGTTGTGGGAAGGCCTTCCTAGTCTCTGCCCTAATCTTATTTTCCCAATAATGATGCTGTTGACTCATATATATTGACCAGGACAGGTGCAGACAGACACATATTTGCCTCACTCGCTTTCCAAGCCAAATGGATGCCACCCACCTCTGGAATCTGTGTAGCTGGATTGGCCCAGGGCTGTGCCCAGGTTGTTAAATCTGTGCAAATACATGACTTTCGGATCTGAACTGGCTTGCTTTTGCCTAACTTGGAGTGTGGGCGAGGGAGTCCACACCTATCTATACACCTTCAGAGGGCTGTGCAGGGCTTACATGTTTGGTGCCTCAGAGGAGTGTGAAAACTACTTAAACTAGGGGTTCAGGGACTGTACAAGGTGATGTAACACGGCTGAGGGGACTCGAGATCCCAGAAGAAATGTCGTAGCAAATCTACTAATCCAGGATACCACAGCAGCACGCTCAGGAGCCACATGCAACATCTGGTTGGTCACTGCTGTATGACAATGTGATGTTTGGTGGCAGACTAGAAGTCTGATTCACCAACATTGTGTATGACATGTCACCAGTAACGACTTACTCTTATATCTTTGATTGCCCTCCCAGTTGTTCTGAGTTCCTAGACAACACTGCGCAGTGGAGATGATGCCACTGTTCCTCCTAGTTAGAGCATCCCTTCCTTGTCTGTCATCATACTTCTCGTCGTGCTCCCAGAAGTTGTATTGCTGCTCAAAAAATGTGCAACCCCCTGCTCATGCTGCAGTGCCCACAGCCACCTACTGCATCCAGTTATGTTCCAATGCACTGACTGATATGTGCGTATTTGGAAACAAATGTTTGTGTATTATAGATATATGACAGAATAAGTTCCTAGTGGGGAAGGATTGTTAGACCCTTCACTGCATGGCCATCTGCATAAACAAGACCTTTATTTTGCAAATTCCTCTCTGGGTGACTGCTGTCTCAACCACACTAAATTTCCATTTTGCCCTCCTAGTAAACATCTATGCTCATGTGAGTGTGTGTGGCTCACACTGTTTCCGCTGTGACTGGAATGGGACTATTCCCACGCTGCTTGAAGCTTTGTGTTCTTGGCTCCGGAGCCTACCTGCTAGCAGATAGCTGTGGCCATGTCTTCCTTTGATGAAGAAGTTCTTATCTTAGGTGAGATGTGGAGTGCTTCGTCTTGCAACATTTCTGCTATCCCCCCAGGCAGGGAGAGAGAGAGCGCGCACAGGAAGAGTGACAACTTGTACTTTCAAAATCCCAGCCTCACCTAGGACAACAGTTGATAACAAGCCCAAGCGAAACAGAACTACTGACTCACCCTCCCCTCTCCTGGCCCACTGCAAAAGATTGAGGATTTCTCTAGAATTAGTAATACTGGCTTCAGTGAGATCCTTTTTTGTCATTGAACGAATCGGAGCTTCTTTAGCCTATACCTTTCTTATAGAAACTTATCTCCATTTTTTTTCCCTGAGTTAGGGCGCTTTTAAGAGTGGACCCATGATGGAAATAAGTGGCATATGTTTCCTTGTGTGACTATATTAATATGAAGTACAGCACCACATTTTTCACATAACTGTACCCTGCAATAGTTGGCTCAGCTGCAAATAAAATTATGTCTAAGACTGAGATTATGACTTGCAAGTGCTTTCTAGCAAAAGTGAAATTTTAGGTTTTGAATGAAATACCTTATTTTCTACAAAAGAGGTAATAAAGGCGTTCCATAGGAGAAAAACATAGAAATATTGATATAGATAAGGACACAGATATGTGGTTGTGGTGTCCCATGTGACTTTGAAATCTAGTATTACTTAAACCAAATAGATTAATGTTTTCTCAGGGAATAGTGTGTCTTCTTAGTCCTTTTGGGGTGAATAAAATTGCTGAGTTATCTTTGTATCCAAGTCTATATGAGATATCTGTTATTAGAAATACAAGTTTAGCTGGAAGTGTAAGTCTAAAACCTACGTTTTAAAGAAGATCAGGACTGCAAAGCCTGCAAAACACGCTAACATTAGAAGACGTTAAAGTTAATATTGCACGTGCAAACCAGATCCAGACCACTTCTGTATATGTAGTAGAGGTGGGATTAATCTCACTTTTATCATCTGAAAGTTAGGCAGTAAGTCTCAAATGATCAGGTAGGCTCCTTAACTATATCAACAGGCAGAGGTAAAGCACTTCATAGCGTGATTCATCCAAACCTAAGACAGGTGTCTAAGAGAAGGGAGGCATATCTCCCTTGGAGCATGCTCATCTCTCGGTGCTCCAGAGAGAGAGCAAGTGACTCGCAAGATGGATCCCACCATAGCAAGTGGCCAGTTATGTTTGCCACAGGATCACTGCCTTACTCAGTGCTTACTAAATCTTACTATTCAGTATCTTCTCTTTTTATCCTTTCCTGTAATGCATAGAACTCTACATTATTTTACTGTGTGCTTTTGAATATAGCATAGAATGTAGAATTATTCATTTTCAGTGGGACTTTCTAAGGTGCTCAGGTATAGCATTTGTTAGCTCTTTACAATCAGATTAATATCGTCGAAGATCTGTCCCAAAAAGAGGCAATATTATTATGACTTCTTTTTACAAAGGAGGAATGAAAGCAGCAAGATTTGAGCCATTGAAAGCTTCCGTGCACTTTGGGTGTGCACAGATTGATTTTTCAGTGCTTACAGCACGATACATCCTTTTGGAAGTGTGAGATGCAGTTTGTCGTTACCTGGATTGCAGCTGTGAGATCCTACTGACTTTGCAAACCACGCTTTCCCAGGCCCCGTGTTTGTCACTATGAAAAAAGAAAAACTTTTATTCCAGTTAACACTGTTAGTAGCAACTTTATTCTGGGACACGTACCACTCTGGAGTGCCTGGAGTAATGCCACTTGAGTTTACATGGTTGCCCCACAGTCTGTAAGGTGTCATTTATCCAATTTAACTGTAAGAGCATTGTTTCTGTCACTGCAGACCCATTTTAATCCAGGTTCTGCAATGTCGGTGCTGCAACGAAAGCAGCTGAGCCTTAGCAGACAGCAGCCTCCTCCGTTGCACAGTTGTAACATATTCCCACAGCACAGCCATTCTTTGCCCCACATAAGGTAGGGAGTCCTGAGGGGAAACCTCAGGAGTTTGTAAGCAGGTCATTAAAAGAGCTTATGATAATATTCAGAAGGAGGTTGGAGTAAGGTTTCACAAGCAAATTGAATTTACTTTTTGATCCTTGATTTTGCAAATGTAGATTTCTTCTAACAATTTAAAAATATTGTGGTACAGCATTTTGAAAAAGTTAGCAACTGGGAAAGGAGAGGTGTCTCTGAGTGAAAGCTCTGCCTGGGTCATCAGCAGCACTAGGTACTTTATTTGGCAGGTCTCCATCAGCTAAACTCACACTCTAGGTGGTGGCAATACTGTCATCTCCTGGGCACTAGAGGGGGGTGGATACATGTACTTTGCTGGTGGATTTCACAGCCGGGGAAACAGTACTTCTGCTTTTGATTGTAATTCCAGAAGCTGAAGGACGTCGTAACCAAGCTTTCTCTCCTCGGGGTTTTTTTTCTCTTTTTTTGTTTTTTTTTTGAGGAGGGGTGGAGGGTGGAGGAATTTTCCCTTATCTTCCTCTTGCCTTCTGTTCATTTCTGTGTCTACTTCTCCATTCCAATGCATTATTTCCCTTGACTTCTAAAGGCTGTCTTGTGCTGTGCCTTTCCTCCTTCCAGAGAGAGCTCTTGCTTTTGCTTCTAAACTCTGCTCGTGATCCCTCACCTGTCCTGTTCCTGCCTGCCTCTTGTACCTTCACAGCCTCCACATTCATATGCAGCTTAATTACATTAGATACAGATTCTTGCTCTGTCCTCAGCAAAACAATAGTATCATCTCAGCCCCTTTGAACAGAATATCAAGCAAATGACTATTAACATTCATGTTCTCTCTGTGATCAGGTCTGTGAGATAGGGAATGGTTGGTTACATAGAGCTTTAGCTCAAGGTTGTTGAGTTTTTTAATTGCATACATATTAAAGAAGATATGTTTAATTGTTAAAGACCTGTTGAAGGACTGAATCTTGCATACAGAGCACAATGAGGTGACGTCCGTGAGTATCAGATCTCATGGGAGTTCCCTTTGAAGCCTAGTATTTGCGTTCATGGTAGAAGGTAATGCCATCTTGAAAACCCAAGATGTTGACCATGATCTTCACTGTGCAGCACTAGGCATTCTTTTTAAACAGCTGGTTACATAGATACCCATCAGGCTAAAAGAGTAGTCAGCAAATATTGTACTGACTTCCAGGTGCACTAAGACATGGGAACTTGTTGGCATTGTGCCCTCCAATTCAAAGAATGTTGAATTGAAGCCATTGTATACCTTGAAGATAAAGTCAAAGACCTTGAAATAGATTTCTATAAGAAGTAAAGCTGCAAGCAGAGACTGATGTGCTCTCAGTAGCCTGAAATTCAGGCTACTGAATTGTGAACCCTGTCCTGGGTTCAGGTTGTTGGTGAGTCACTGAGCAGGCCTTTGGCTTATGGAGGTAAGCTGGACACTACACAGAAATTAGATGTATTACTAACCTGCTTCTGTCCCCTTCTCCTGCTTTTTTTGATCTCCCTTTTTGCTCCTGTCTCTAACCACCCATGACTATTCCTCATTTTACATGTATTCTGAGCTTTTTACGTCCATCCAAAATTCCTCACTGTTCCCACTGAGCTGAGGGTGTTTCTTCTCTCTGCTCTCTTCACACCAGCAGTAGGAGCACTGAGATCAGAGCAGGGGTCTTCTTCCCATTGTCATTACAGAAGCTGCTGCATTGTGCAAGGCCAGCTGGGTGCCGCTCCTGCACCCCTGGCCTGTGCTGCACTGTCACCTGTGCAAGTGGAGCATTTGTAAGTACCCAAAAGGTAGAAGCTGTTAGGACTTGGGAGGTGTTTGAGAGAGGAACCCCTATGTCCACTACCATATGATATTGTCAATACCAAATGTACAAATACAATTTTTGGATGTATAATGCTGCTGGCTGCTCATGGCTTGGATGGGCATATGCTTTGCTGGGTACAAAACTGGCTGGAAGGCCGGACCCAAAGAGCGGTGATCAATGGAGTTAAACCCAGTTGGTGGCCGTCACAAGTGGTGTTCTCCAGGGCTCAGTACTGGCACCAGTTCTCTTTAATATCTTTATCAATGACTTGGATGAGGGGATCGAATGCACCCTCAGTAAGTTTTCAGATGACACCAAGTTAGGCAGGAGTGTCGATGTGCTTGAGGGTAGGATGGCTCTACAGAGGGGTCTGGACAGGCTGGATCAATGGGCCATATCAAACTCTCAGGATGATGTTCACATCACCAGCAGGCACGGGGAAAGTGCCAGACTGGACTCAGTGATGGACGGGAACTGGATTCCGGATCTGGATTCAGGAATGCACGGATTGGGATCAAAGGCAGATGAACAGACAGAGCCCTTTTTGGACGCAGGCCATTGAAGAAAGAGGGCTGACCCTTTGATCCCTCAGCTTTTATACTGAGCATGAGGCAGATGGGATGGAATACCCTGTTGGTCAGTTTTGGGTCACCTGTCCTGTCCGCTCCTCGCCACAGGTGGGACCCCTCTACACTTTTCCGCTTCTGACCCTCCAACGGGGCAAATAACCAAGTTAGCTGCCCTTGGCTGTTATAGCAATAAGTATAAGCAAGAGCCTCTCCGCATACCATGCCTGGGCATCAGCTATAAACAGCTATTAACTATAAAAGTTCTTCACAGAAAGGATTATCAAGCACTGGAACAGGCTTCCCAGGGAAGTGGTGGAGTCACCATCCCTGGAGGTATTTAAAAGAGGGGTAGACGTGGTGCTTAGCAACATGGTTTAGTGGTGGGCTTGGCAGTGCTAAGTTAACGGTTGGACTAGATGATCTTCAAAGTCTCTTCCAACATAGACAATTCTATGATTCTATGATTCTATGCTTGGGTGAATCTTAAAAAGAACAGAGAAAAAGCAAATGTCTGGAACGAATGGTTCCATTCACTAATATAAACAACTAACCATGGAATATCGTGTTACCACGTACTACTTGATCTGTGGCAGTACTGTTGAACCATTTTAACAAAAATCAACTGAAAACTGAAGGCTTTCCATGGAAAACATCAGTCCAAAAAGCTTAATTTTTGAAAGGTTTGGTTAGCTTGTAACATAGGAAGGTGAGTTGTGTTTACTGTAGAGGTTGTTACTTCCATGGGGTAACTACGCAGGGGCTTAGTTGGTTTGTCTTGTTTGGGGTTTGCTTTTTTCCCCTTATTTTTACAATTTATTCCTTAGCTACCAAAGTGGGGAAAAATGTGTGGTATTTAGTCAAAACTGGTAGGTAGTAAACTCTTATTATTATTTAAACTTTTTTTTCCTTGATTGGCTTTGTTTTAAAGTCATTTGAACATCTATCTCTGTATGTAAATATGTGTTGATGTGTGACTGTATATATATGTGACCTCCTTTTCTTATGATTTTAGCTTGACTTTCAAAGGAAGTGTGGATTAAGCTATCATACGTTTTGTCCTCCCATCTGTCTACCTGCCTGTCAGTCCCCATTTGGTGAATTTGAGCCCCTTTGCCAAACAAAATGAGATTGGACCCTCTACTGAAAAAACTCAGAAATTAATTCCTCTTAAGTTTCATGGAAACCATTGGAAAAGGAATGGGACAGGAAAGAGATGCAAGTAGCTTCCCTTATAAGCTATAAGTATAAGCTGAATGGCATTTTTTATCCTGATGGATGAACAGTCAGCACACAGATAGCTTTGCATCAACCCCAACACGTGCTGCCTCTTCTCCAGCCAGCCAGACAGAAGACAGCAACATGTTGTGGGGCATGCCATAGCACACTTGGAGATGGAGACGTGGAACTCTTGCAGTGAGAGATGGAGGGACAGATTGTACACATCTGTAGCAAACCATATTTCAGCATTTCTGCTGTCCAAGGAATATCTGCCATCTGTTTGGACAGAAATGAGGGTAATTATAAAAGGATGCAGGGAGGGCTAAAGGGGAAAGGTCTTAAATATATGGGAAACTGGGCTACATTAGTTCTGCTGCTTATGGCATAACACAGTAGCTTTCAGCCTTTGTTATTCCTATCCTGGAAGCAATGCTGAACAGCAGCTTTTGTCTAGTCAACAAATTTTTGAATCATATTGTTCAGTTTATTAGTCAGGGAAGGACTTTGTGAATAATGGGAGAGGGATTTAGTGCCCACAGTGTACCACAAGGCTTAGAAAAGGAACTGATAAGAAAGCAGTTAGTAAGGGGTAGCTCTGTAAAGCAATTACAGCCAAGGACTAGACTTCTCAGTGGAACAGAAAAGGGGTTGGGATCAGGGAATGACATCCCAGGAAAAGGAAGGATTTATACTGATTTTACCATTGATCAGCCTTTTAGGTATCTATTCATCTTCAATTGCACTGAATCAAATTTACCACTGTCCCTTTTCCTGAAAGCAAAAACTTCTGGAAAGCCAAAAGCATATAATGTAGTTTTAAACAGCTATACAAATGCTCACTAGGAATAATATGGTTGAACCTAGCTCAATTGGAAAGTATGCTGCTGCGTGTAGACAGTCTTTGGATACATTAAACTAAAAGTTTTTGAAAGCACACAGGATCATGAAATGCTTAGATTTCTCTGCTTTTATTTCTAAAATGTTACAAAATTACTTCATCGTACAAAAATATATATGGCTTACAAAGATGCACCAATGATTTGTTTGAAATGTGTTTATCTCATAACATCTTATCATCTTTTTGAAAATAGGTATTTGAGAGCACAGATGTCATCTGTTTTCAAACCCAGTCTGGCTTAATATGTAGGGTTTCTAGAAGTAATACATTTAGGGTGGCCTCTCCTAGGACAGGCCTGAAGAAGAGCTCTTCAACAGCATGTGCATCAACGTCTTGAAGAAAGGCGATTAGCTGAAGAATCCAAGCAAACCTGCCTAGGTTTCTGTTGAACATTGTTGAAACAAATTCCATCAAGGCTTGCTGAGCTTCCTGCTGCAGTGTTTGTACATAGGGGAGACATTTTAGGGCACGGCATCCTGTCAAAACAAGAAGTAAAATAATAAATCTTGAGTAAAAACTTCTGTTCTGTGCCCTTCATAATGATGGGTGTCTGGCTTTCTAGCTTATAGTACTACTTTCCCTAGAAAACAATAAAAACTTTCTAAAATACTTTTTGGAAATAAAAGGTACGCGTAGTTCAGTAATTTGAAGGAACATTGAGCAGCATTGTAAGCACATAGGAATCTAGCCTGTTATCTTAAATCCAGCTTTAAAATGGTAACAGGAGGTACTTTGACTCAGTACAGATGGAGAAGCTTTATAGTGTTGTCTACCCACGGAATGATGCTGAGACCATCGTCTGAGTAGGTGGGACCGTTCCAGCTCTAATCTAAAATAGGTGGGTAACGTCAGGAAGATGGAGGCGGTGGTTTGGAGCAGTGAGCAGATTGGCAGTCTGAAGACACAGGTTTCCAGTCTACCCGGCCCCATCTCCCTCCTGTTGTTGCCTCTGCTTGCTAGTCTCTGGGGCACTATGGTTCACCATGCTATCTAGGTATCTTCATTTACAGTCTAAAAAGAGCATAAAGGTTCCCTGTGAGATGTATCATGACCCACAGGAGTAGGATAGATAACTGTATTTCCCATTTTTGTGCCATTTGTGAAGAGGGAGAGGTATCTGCAAGTCATGGCCTTGAGCCTCAATCACATACCTCCCATTAGCATGTAACTTCAGACCTGATGGCTCACTGAGGGCCTTTGTGGGCGCCAGGGCTCAGTTCAAAGGACACCCCATGTTTATCCTTTGCCTCTGGTGGGGTTGCCTTATCACGTAGCTCTCAGCAACCTGTTTCCTCCTGTCCTTGCCACCTGAGGATGACACCATCTTTTCTTTCCTAGAATTGCAGCCTGGACAGGAATAGCATGAATCCCGAAGTTTTTACTTCTGCCTCTCCTACTTCCCACATCTTATTTTAACCTATCTCTCAGCACACAATCCAGGCCCATTTAACATCTTCTACAGTGACTGACTCCATACTTTCCTGGGATGGGATCTGAATAGCTTAGACTGGGGAGTGTTTCACACAGGACCATTCATTTAAGTGTGGGAGGTTCTGCCTTCTTGCCTAGTGCCCTGTACTGGGGCAAAACAGACCTGGTTGGGCTTTTTTCAGTCTGTGGCTGGCTACCCTTTGTCAGTCTTCAGCAGGTCTCTTCTCCCTAGACATCACTGCCAGAGGGAAAGAAACCTCAGCAAAGCCTGCAACAAGGCTAGCCGGAAATGAAGGATATGGAAAAGTCATCTTCTCCCTCAGGATTACCACCAGCTGCAAGCTGTGAGGATGGTTCCAAGTGTTAGATTTTCCATGGAAAGGAAGTTGTCAGGATTTTGTATATTCAGGATGGAGTTGCAATTGCTTATGTCCCTTCAAATTTGCTTAATTTCCCCATTTGGTCTTCTTTTATATGTAATCAAACACTGGGTTTAATTTGCAAATAATGAGAAACTTCTTGTTCTGAGATCTGTTGTAATAATATTCAGCCAAACACGTTTCCAGCTGACCTGTAAACCTCTTAAGAGCATCTTTGTTAACAGAAGTCCTGTCACAGCCTTGAAGGATTTTTATATATATATATAACTCCATAAAAGTATATATGGCACTGATACAATAGCAACAGTGTTTTTCACGATTCCCATCTCTTCACTGTGCAGTTCCCATTGCTTTTCAGGCAATTGTCAAAAGCAGCAAGAGCAGTTTCACCTCACTCTGTGCTGTTCATGTGTGATAGGACCGTCCTACCTGCTCCTTCCTTTGACTTATTGCCTGGATCCCAGAGAAGGCCTTGCAGCTGTACCCATGCACACTTTGACCTCTCCAAAGCCCCTGCAAAGAGCAGGGGTGGCAATATGTTCTGGAGAGTCTGGATTCAGTTGATGCAGGGCTGCCTATTTTCCCTCAGGGGTTGGCGCACGCTTTCTCCTTCACAGGTTCTTGCTGGCCCAGATGTGGTCAATCAGTAACCCAAGCCAGGGCCTCCCACACAGAAGTACTGCACAAATTGTGCTTTAGTGGGAGGACCTACACCCCATGCTGCCTGCCACCCCGTCCCCAAAGGGATATTTCTTTTATGATAGTAAGAACAAGAGATTACTTAGGGCACAAGCAAAGCTCTGCCATACTCCATTGTGCTTCTTGCCCAAACACTGGCCTGGCTGTGCTGCTACAGCCGCATTTCTGGGCACCTCGTTGAACTCCAACTCATAACCCAGGTCTGGACTGCTCCATGCCTGGTCTTTCCCCTTCGCCTCAGCTAGTTCTGGTGGTCCTAACAGGAATAAAAGATACAGGGTAGGAGCCCACAAGAGGTACTCCGTGATCCAGGAGGGGGTTTAGCATTCTTGCTGCTGGTGGCTGCCTGAAATCCGCTTAGAACTGAGGTCTGTAAAATATTAGGATTTGGCCAAACATCAAGCCAAAACTAAGAGGGCAGCTGAAAATGAGCGTGCATGTATGTAGAAGACATTTTCTGAGTTTGGTGGAAAGTGTTCAAAAACTATTAAAAAAAATTGTGAAGTGACAGCTGTAGAGATTTGTTTGCAGAGAAACAGGTAGATAAAGAGTGGTTTGGGCTGTGTGTAATCCCCGAGTACCTGTTTCAGCCCAGAGTTAGACTGTGACTCTTTTGTTTCATCTGGAGTCAATCCAGACCTAACTGAGGTCCTCCCAGCTGCCTTCTGCAGCCTGGTGGAGAAAGGCACCTCCAGAGAATAGGGTCATCCCACCTAAGAACCAGGGAGACCCCCCTGAAACTCTGGATGGTGTCTGCAGACAACATGAAGGGCTGCTGGGCCTCTCATACACAGCCCCGGGGAAACAGCAGGAGATAGCACAGATCCAGAACATAATACTGCTTCTGCTGCTGCTTTCTCCTTCATTAAGTGCAAATCACATTTATCCACAGAGATAATAAAAATGGCTGCTAGTTAAACCATGTAAGCTGCTGCAGATGAGGGATTTTTCCTCTTATCATCACCCTGGATATAATCAGTGGTTTCTTTCAGCCTGATTTTATTGTGAAAATTTGAGAAAATAACTTGCACTGAAACCAACTCCACTGGTTTGATGCTGTGGCATAGACACGCAAGAAAATAGGAAACATGTGGATGACATTACATTTCAAGAATCAGAATTTGAACCCTATTGGAAACAAATATAAAGTCACTACAGCCTTTGAGCAGCCTATAAACCATTCACCGCAAGAAAAATCATGGAATAACTGAAGCGTTCAAGCATCTTTTTGGTGCAGTCCCAAGTATAGCACACTGCTGACAGCACAGCCAACAGCAGTGATTGCCATGGAAGGAGTCGGGGATCTGAGCCAGAGCAGACTGGAGTCAATAAGTCTTTCCATTTACATTAGTGCACTCAGAGCTCAGCTTTTAGTGACTCACGCACTCAGTGGTGCTGACCGAGGCAACCTTCCTTCCTAAAGAGGCTGAACTTGACACCAGAAGTGAGAGGATGCAATCACTAGTCTGAGTTTGCTCTGTGACTGCTGTCCCAGGGTTTGAATGTAGAGATACTAAAGGATAAATAAATACATACATACATAAAAGCCGTGTCATGTCAATGCAGCATCCTTTTGCCTCACTGATGAAAATCAGATGATGTAGATTATTTTATCTTCTCCACTGCTCTTGCTACAGAGGAAGTCTTTGTTAAAATACCTCTTATACTCATGTCATGTACCCATGTACCATCTGTCCTTTGCTGTACTATGGGGTGAGGCTGCTGTATTGCCTTTGAACTGGAAATCAGTTTGAAGTGACACGGTTAATTCTTTATGACTTAAAATTTGTCTAATAGAAGCAGTTTTGGCTTACAGTGGGTGACCTACCACAGACATCCAAGGAAGCTAAATAAACTGTTTCAGGCAGAAAATTATTAAATTGTTGAATACAGATTTTTGAGAACATTTAGCTATATTCATAGAAAAGAGTAAAACTAAACATTTGTCTATAAGCAAATTAAAATGCAAAATGTCCTTCTAGGCACATAATCATGTGTGTAATTTCCAGGAGGACTTACCAGAATTAAAAAGAATAATCCCTTTAAGATAGGCATATTCTTTTGCACTTAGGTCCAGGTCCCAGAATTTCCACAACAAATTCTTCATCTTCTCAACTTCTGCTAAAGATGTTCCTGGTAACGAGACACCCAGTTCATTGCCAGCTGTCAAAGACTGATTGAGAAGGATTTTTTTCAATAAACTAGGGGCTGAAATCTCTCTCAGGTCAAAATCCACCCCTTCTTGTGCCATGCCCAGGACAAAAAGAGGGGCCCAGTTCTGCTGTATGAGGACAAGCTGGTCCTCCAAAGGCACGTGATAAAAAGAAGGCAAGTTTCTAATAAAAGTTAAAGTCTTCAAGAGCACTTCAGAGGCTCTTCTGCACGTGGCTTCTGGCGTTTTCAGTACAACTCTTCTCCTGTCGACACAAGAGCAGCCCTTGCTTCCCGTGGAGCGATGGGGACTGTGATACTGCCTGTGCCACTTGGCCTCACCTCCATCCTCTTTGTTAAGGATCTGGTACAGGATGCTCTTAGCATGGCGTGTCTCGCACTGGCATTTCCCACATTTCTCAGCTGGGATCTCAGTAGCCATAGAGCCAGAATCCCCTGTGGCAGGAAACTGTGCAGGGAGCTTTGCATCAACGGCAGGGGAGAGCATTTCTGCCACACGGTGAGGCATCGCGTGCTTTTTATATACATGGGCGGTTGAAAAGTAATATGACCCTGATCTGTAAAGTTACCTTGAACTTTATCTGCACCGGTCTGGTTCGAGTGAGGCGGGGCTGCAGGCTGCTGGTGTCTCACCGGGCTGCCGTAGCCCTGGGGGAGCAGGAGGGCTCACGCCAGCCGGCAGCACGGACGCTGCTCACTGCCGTGTCCTGGTGCGGGCAGGCTGTGCCTGGCCTCCTGCCACCATGCCAGTGGCTCTGTGCTGCTGCCACCAGCAGCGGCAGTTTTGCAAAGACCAGCTATGTAACACGTACAGCCTGCCCCTGAAAACTATGACACCATAAGTGAAGAAGGAACAAGTTGTCTATCTTTTTATTGATACTGTGACCTCACCCACTAGCTAACGCTCTGGAGTGCAGAGAAATACATTTATACTTATGAATGATCCTGTGGTAGCAGTCCCTTGAGTAGACGCTTTTATTTCTGGTTAAAAGGAGCCACCTGAAGACGCTGTGGATGTCTACCATTACTTTTCACAGAGCACTTAACAGTGTTCATACTTTACACTGTAGCTAGTAGGATGTGACACCTCTGTCAAGGAGCTCACAGGTGGAAGTCCCAGGGATGGAAATCCCACGTATTTCACATTCCTGAGAGATCTGAGACAAACTTCAGAGGAAGTCAGCAGCTATAGCTCATGACAGTGTTATATCTCCTGCATTTCACATATGATAATTTCAAACGCAGACCATGCAGACTTCTCCCAGACTTGCTGTGTAATTAAATATTCTTCATAGAAGCTGTGGAAATAAAACTGGTGAAGAAAGAGAGCAAAATGACAATTTGTACTGTTGTATGTGTGAACTTTTGTAGCAGAACAAGAGCTGAATGATAGAATTGTCAGGACTCTCCAGTCAGCATCGGGGAACATTAAGTAACAGGAATGCAAGCAACTTGGCCTTAATAAGAAGAATTTAATTGAATACTTCATTTTTTTGTTACTTCACACTCTCTTGCTTGCTCGCTCGCTCTTATATGGGGGAAGAGGTACTAAATTTTTTCACCAAGCATAATGTTTATGCATTCGTACCACCTGGGCTCTTATCATGTCTTAATAAAAACAGTTCCAAGAGCTACTTCTGTCAGATCTCCGAGCTTTAGGTATGTAAAGGCCATCCCATCAAATGCATAGCCACATATTTGTCCTTTGCTACAACTGCTTGTTTTTTCCATGCTGGACCACGTAAAAATTTCTATTTATTTACCTCTCCATGATATTTATGTTGCAAAATTTTCCCCTTCTGAGGAGATAAAAAGGGGAATAAAAGCTGACTGCTCCAAAGTTGAGCAATCTAGAAGTGTAGTGCTGCTGAGGTACAACTACCACTAACTGCAGTGAAGGTCAAGGGGGCCCAGAGCACTGAACACCTGATGGGATTTGCTTGTCCACCTCTCCGTCCATTCAACAGCTCTTTACTGTTGTCCGTTGCTGGGATATCAAAGAGCTTTTTAGGTTAATAGCACAGCAACAGAGAAGTCCCCAGAAAGTCCCATTCTTCTTATTGTCACTGTAAAGTTCTAGCTCGGCTGAGGTTCAGTGGAATGAACTCCAGTTTCAGGGCTAATGCCGTCCGAGGTTCTGCATGAGTTACATAGATTGGCTGATAGCTGTACTAGAAAGAGAGACTGAGCTTGCTAAAATCATCTAGGTAGGAGAGTGAGCTCTGATTAAAAAAAAAAATCCTCTACTCCAAGGAAAATATCTTTAACTTCAGCTGAAATCAGCACCATTTCACAGTTCACCGTCATTTCACCCTCATTGTTCATGTCATCACTTCACAGTTCCTATTAATCGTGCTTATTAAAATTCTACTCCAGATTAAATTGGTTCCTTTCCTACTTTTTTTTTCTGTGACCTGCGTCAGTCATATGCAGACAGTCCTGATGTCAGTAACATATGGTATTGGATACCATTTCTATTTATCATAATCAATTTCCTTTGATTGTGTATAGTTCTAAGAGGCAGAAACAAATTATATTTTTCTAACAGGAATTCCTGGTATATTATAATAGCTTTATGACTGTTTACCAAAAATACGGAGTAAAGGTTACTGCCTCAGCAGAACTGCTCATCAGCTTTTTCTGAGAGAATGATTACTTAGAATTATGAGTCAATATTGATTTGCAGGTAAAACTTATCCTGGTGGTCCTGATTCAAAATTGTCTGAAATGAGCTCTCCCTGTGACCTGATTTTCTCAAATGTTGAGGACCAGCAGCTAAATTTAGCTCTATGCTCATAAAGTAGACAGTAGTTATTTTTTTCTTTCTAAATTTTACCTATAGAATGGTTGAGGCCACATGCACCTAGATATCAGGCATCTACAGTCCTCTTGCTACAGCAGCAATGCTTCTTACTTTCAAATGTTAAGAAAGTATACTATACAAAAAAACATTTTGTGATATGAGAAATCCTCATGGGCATGTATCTATTTTAGCTGTTTTAGCATGATGGTCTGAGAACAGTAAGACACAGTCACATCAGTGTTATTCTTTCTGTTTTGCATTTATGTACTTTTGCAATCAACAAAGCACACAAACCCACAAATACTCACTGCCACCACATTCTCTCTGCAACCACCAGAATTGCTCCTTAGGCATAAGTGCCACCACTCAGAAAACAAAAAAAAAATGTATCCTAAGTCCACACACAAAATTGCTACAGAGAGCTCGTGGGTATTCACACCATTGCTGGGAATTGTCCTGCCCCGAGCAAGGCTGTCATCTCCTTCTCCTCCCATGAGTAATGTTGTTTTGCCTGCCTGTATATTGCTGTTATGGGTAATATATACTCATCATCTTTGTTGTTTAGGTGATTCACACGCGCTGCAACATTTTTCCTAAAATCCCTGGATTTCTCAAGTTTGCAATGACTGCCTGCTAGGCATAGATGATCCCAGGCTTCTACCTTCTCTGACCAGCGTGCTACAGCAGGGTCAGTGTCATGAAGTCAGCAGGAGCTGAGGGATACTTATTACTATTAAATATCCAGTGACTTATGCACATTCTTAAGTATCCTATTGAGTCCAAAAGCACAAGGCCTGTAGTATTTTTGCTCTTAGTCCATACTCTTAATTTGCCTAATAGGATACTTGGAAGGCTGAAGTGACTTGTCTGATAATATAGGAGCTTCGGTGGCCATCTCATCCTTACCTTGGCAGTAGCCAAACATGAGTCCTTCAAGAAGAGTGTAAGATATATACCACTCTTCTCATGAGTACTTTTCTTGCATTCAATCATTTGCAGCTTAGGGAATTCCTGAACTAGAGTGGTTTTATGCATTTAATAACTCTCAATTAATTTCTACCCAATTATCTCATGCATTCTGCTCCAAAGCCACGTGAACTTCCAGATCAGCCTATGTCATGGAGCTCTGTGGATGCTGTACGTGAGACAAAACTTGATCAAACATGACATTTGCTGGATTTGGTGCCTTCTTGCTCTTGTATTGGGGAAAAAAAGGAATCAATCAATCTCTGTTCACCCTGTCTATAGCTTGCTTTGTTTCATAAATCTCTGTAAGGCTCCCACAGTCATCCTTTGTCCAAACTAAAGAGACGAAGCTTCCAAAACTGTTCTTTCTTTAGAGTGGCACCATGCCTTTGATCATCCTGTTACCCTTCTCTGAACCTTTCTTAGCTCTATATCTTTTCTAAGATATTCTTTAAGGAGAAGTGGGGAAAGTATCAGAACAGGATACCGTATCTAGGACTCAGGAGAGCATGGATTTATACAGGGACAGAATTAAGTTCTCCGTTTTGTCTTTCCCAGAAGTCGCTCCCGAACACAGAGCTGTTGTTGCTGTGAAACTGTCACAGCCCCGAGGTTTCACTGCTGAGTGACAGTCATCAGTTCAGAGGCTCTCATCAGTCAGGAGTGGAGTCAGGAGCGTTTTAGCTTATGTGCATCTTTTGCCGTATATATACACTGAATTATCATTTGACACCTAGTTCATGATTTTCATAAAGCCCTTCTGCAATTCTTCTGACAGTCCTAGTCTTCCTTTGAATAATTTTGTATCATCAGCAAACACTGATAATCTGAAACTTTGAAGGCAGTGCTCTTCAGAATAATTCACTCCTTTCTGTGAGTTGTTTAAAAGACTCTTATAATTTAACTGTGGGGCAGAAAAGCTGATGTTGTCCTTGCAGTAGAGTGTCTGTATATACAAATACATATGTGTTGGACAATATGTATTGGTGCGCAGCGTACACAGTAACTAAGTTATTACTAAGCAGTGATGGCGAGCTCTCCTACTTTCCTACAAGGTGAGACTGAAGCCAGATGCATTTCTGGAGGAGAATAATCTTCCACAATTATTTTATATATGGGCTACAAGAAGGAAACACCCTCCTAGGAAGCTGACAGCAGCCTTTTTGAGGTCATCCTGTCACACCAGACTGATACATGCACATATTCCTTGATTCGGTGATCTCTTATCTCTCTGGTCTCCCATACAAACATCTAATTGGCCTATAAACATCTGTATGACTTCAGAACAGGATTTTCTCTAGGAGCTTTATACATTTCATTTTCTGGGAGGAGTTGGGTGAATCTTGTGTGGCTGGTACTTTGGAGGACACCTGACTTCACTAACAGCCTTAATGATGACAAAAGGAGCCAGTAATAAATCCAGTATCTTTCTAGAGGGGTTCCATCGCCTCCTTGTTTTATGGTGACACACCACCTTTCTTGAGCAATAAAGGTATTCATTTCTCAACGAGAGGAACCGAGAGCTGCCATTCAGACTGCCTGTTTGGCTAGGCAGATAGTGGGAAGTATCATCATCCCCAAGTTAAAGCCTGCTCAGCTTTGAAACAAGCTCTCAAATGCTGTCCTCAGCTTATATTCCAACAGGTAATGCCACGGCAAGTCAGGATTTGGCCCTTGTATCTGAAACAAGCATATGTAAATTATAAATCCAGTTAATTTAAGCATGTTTAGCTCATCTTGAAAGTTAGTGGGTGAACTTCTCACATGACTGAAATTAAGCATGTGAAGTTAAGCACTTTGCTTGTTAGGTCTGGTAAAATCAGCCTCTTTTTGATGACAACCATTTGAATAGTAGTAGCAAATTAATAGAGAGGCAGCTGCCCCAGGAGGCCCTGCAGTGAAATATTGTCTATCACTGAAACTAGGCCTGTTTTAAATTTTCCTCTGGTGACCGTGTTAGAGAAAAGGCAAATGCCTCTGAACTTCTGCCCCACATCCTGACGTGAAGAAGGTGCTCTGAGAAGCCCTCTTCCTAAAAAACTTACCCCGGGCATCTACGTTTCACTCATGCTCTGCTGTTCTTTGTTTCCAAACACAATGGAGTAGCATATAAAGTGACTTTTTGGCAGGCGCTGGTCACTGTCTGAAGCAGGGAGAGTTTTTGTCTTCATTTTAGACCGAGGACATTTTGTTAGAGACTTTTTGCTGCCCAGCCATACTTCAGCTGTTGCAAATGGGAATGCAAACATGTCATCTGGAGCTCTAACCAAATCTGAGACTAAAATATTATTACAGAAAGTAAATTATCAGCACAGTGATGCTCCTTGGGCAGAAGATGGGGTGACACAGGAACATATTTCTTAACTCTTCAGCTTCTTATGAATCTAAAGCAGCAATGGATTTCCATGTAGGCATATGCATAAATAAACCCAAAAGGGCTTTCACGGTTGCTTAAAACAAACAAACCAACCCCAGCTGGACAACTCTTTCCATGACTTTTGAACAGCTTTATCCTGCCTCTCAGTAACATGGCATCAGAGCCATCTTCATCTAAAAACCCGAGCAGTCATCACTTTGCAGTTGCAGCACAGCTGCACACACCATAGCAGATGTGCCGCTACTGTGCCTTTTCTCCCTTCGTTAAAGGTAAGGCGCTGTTCTAGGCAGCGCATAGAAAGGGGCATGAATCTGGAGACACGAGTAGGTTTTAAGCTGCCCAACATAATTTGTTTGCTTTCTTCGTAGTAGAAAAATTGGTGAATTTTTATAATGGTAAATCAGCAAATTTTTATAAGGGCACACTTTGGGGGATGGGGGGGAGGGGGGTGTAGGGATTATAAAATAAACCAGAAATGACCTCGTACCAGGTTGTGCCATTTTTCTATGGCTTCCCCACCAAGGAGACGGTGTTTGTACAGTCACCCTTATCAGCACTGGGACGGGCACCATCTGTCATTTTAAATATAGATAGATATACCACTTATTATTGCTCAGCAAGTGGAAGATGCTGGAAAGCAAGGCAGAAAATGGGCATAGTTTTGAAAAGGCAGTTAGAAAATGCTCCTGGCTACAAAGCCATCTCCAGAGTGGCACCGAAAAGGTGACTCCTCCCTTCAGCCCCCTCCCCTGCTGAGAAGAGTGGTGGACATGATCAACATTTTAACGTAGTATGGAGCCCGCTATCATATTAAACTTAAGTCTGTCTTATATCATTGAAGATAAATGCCTAATCTAGTGATTAGCACTATAAATACCACAGATTAGCAAGTGAAGGTTAGATGACAGATTAGATACGTGTTATATATCTTCAGACAAGTCTATGACAAGATGAGCAAGGTCTTAAGTAATCTGTGGTCCAAAAAACTAAATCCCAAACACTTCCATTTTATTTTGAAATATATGAGGGGCAACTAACTTCTACCAGAGGTATAGGACTAATGCATTGAGTTTTCCCTGTGACAAAACTAACATGCCCAAACTTCCCTCACTGTTTGCCATAGGATAACTTCTCTATCAATAAATCGTAAATTAAATATTTATCTATTTGGATGGCGGGGGCGGGGGAAGGGGGGGGAAGAAAGCAGTTCTGTCTCAAGATTTGGATTTCTCAGAGCTCAGACTACTTAAAAAATGATAGAAAAATCTACATCATTTGGGTTTGATCCTTCATAATTAGTTACTGATTATGACTCATGGAGCCTGTATGTACAAATCTCCAAGTGTTCACCCAAGCCCAGAGAGATTCTTCATCAGATATTGCCCCACCACAGTTTACCCAGAAGAGCCCCATTTCTTCTATCTGTCTTGGACCATCTCCCCACCTCAGTTGCTGTGCCTTTCTTCTACCACACCCCTGCCAAGGAGATACCTACTCCATTCTCTCACAGCTGGTTTCCCATCTGATTTTAAGTAAGGCTGGGAAGAGTTCAGACACAGCTGTGGTAGGATCTTATTGCAGATCTATTTCCTTAAAATTTTCCTACTATTTCCCAAAGGGGCAGGGACAGAGCAGTTCACAAAACCACCACATCCGGGGACTAGGACATCAGGGGAACCCTGGAATTGAGAGGAGTAACCAAACCCAATCCACTTTTGGAGCTTAAACATCTTTGCAAAAGCTGTACGTCCAAGCCTAAGCACATCTTCGATTGCCTGAGCTTGAATTACTTCAGATTTTAGAGATTTTCTGGTGTTACATACAACTGATATTCAATCTGTTAAACATTTAGCTAACTGGCACCACTGAAAACCAATAAGGGCAAGAGTCTGCCAAACTTTAGGCAGTCATTCCTTTAGGAATAGGTTGATCTGACAAAACCAGGGAGGAAGAAAAGCTGTTAAGCCATATGCATGGTTGAAATTGTAAAGGAAATCTCTCTAGCTCCATGTGTGATGCTTTATTGTCAAGATACTTTGGGGAAGGAGCCAGATTTCTGATAACCATGGAGTCCAGCAGGAGTGAAGAAGAAAGGCTGTGAAACCTTGCCAAAGAGCAGTGTGGTTTTGAGCAAACAGGATTAGGAAACTAAGGCTAAGAAAATGAATTTTGAGTGTTCAAATACAGAACAGTCTCTGTATACAAAGGATCAGGATGCTGAGAGAGTAGGGGTTCCTGAAACTTTTAAATCGTACAGGTTAAAAATTGAAGGGAGGGAAAGGAGGAAATTATAAACCTGAACACATTTAATAAGAGCAGATTATGGCAGGATAAATGTTATTTGCAAATATTCATATGAAGATGTGAGTTGCCCACGGAGTCAAAGGTGGCCACAAGACACAAACACTTCCATGCTGTTCACTGGTAGTTTGAAAGACATTCAGATCTTCTTCTGGACCCGTTTCTGTATGCAGTAAATGAACACTTTGCTCATTCAGTGTTGAGATTTCAGCACTGTGAGATCAACTGCTGCTTACTCTGGCATTTATGTTATTCCTGTCACTCTGAAAAACAGTTCTGAGATTTTTAGAAACAAGCACATTTGCAAAAATTATATTTTTGAAAAAGAAGGCTGGCTCCATTTGTCTCATAAAAGTCTGGGCTTAACCACTTTTAAAAAAATGCTATTATTTTAAGGTCAGTGGAAACTCCATTGAAGTGTTTCAGGAAATCGTCAGATCATTAAAGCAATGGAAATTGAAACATATGCAATGTACTGATTTCAAACACATTATAAAACAGTGGGCAAGAAATCAAGTGTGTTCTGTAGTCTTAGTGTAACATTCTCCTTTGGGACCCACACAATTTGGGAGTGATTTTATCATGCTATATGCCAGTGACTGCTCGTAGGTAGCAGTGGCTACCAAATGGTATTTTTCCTTCAGAGATGCCTACGTCGTCACCTCTCAAACTGACCTTTGAAACTAAACAGAGACATACCTTTTTCTCCTTTAGCTGCCCTGGGAAACACATGTACGAGGAGCATTGTCCTCGAGAGAATGTCTGATACATGGAACTACAACCCTGAAGGGAGCAGATGCCTTAGAGTCCAGCCACGTGCTTGAAATCATGTTCAGAAAGGCAAGTTTCACCTAAAGGCAAATGAGACTGTTGGACAATCCAGATCAGTCAGTAGAGCTGCAAGGCTTGTGTGAACATGTAAAAAGAAAGAAAAGAAGGAAGTTCCATCTTAACATGAGGAGGAACTTCTTTACTTTGAGGGTGGTGGAGCACTGGAACAGGCTGCCCAGAGAGGTTGTGGAGTCTCCCACTCTGGAGACATTCAAAACCCGCCTGGACGCTGTCCTGTGCAACCTGTTGTAGGTGACCCTGCTCTGGCGGGGGGGTTGGACTAGATGATCTCCAGAGGTCCCTTCCAACCCTGACGATTCTGTGATTCTGTGGCCAAGGGAAGCATGTGTCTGCAGTGTTTAGGTTAGTGCTCAGCAATCCCTTCACCCTCCCTGATTCCTGTGACAAGATGGTAAGGGCTTCACGGCAGTCCTGTAGGAGGGTACGTCCAAATGCAGATGACGGAAACGCTTATAACTTCTGCTTCCCTTTATAGATCAGATCCAACAGTGGGGGTCATTCTGGTCCAAACCTCTCCCCCTTTTCCTCTCTCCTTCTGCCTCGTGTACTTTTTGTTCATTAGGCCAAGCAAGAAAGGCTCTAGCACTTCCTTCCTTTAAGCCAGTACTTGATACCATCCGTTGTGGAGATGTGAATCTCCTTTGGACAGGGCTAGAGGGTTTGTCCTCTCTCAGACAGGTCACAGCTGTTCCCATAACTGGCCAAGACCCTTAACAAGCTCTCAGCTCATTGTGAAGCAGGGAAAGCTGAGCTGGGAAACACCCAGATCCCAGGATATAAATATTTCTTATTAAACCTCCTATTCTGTACCCACACCATGTACCCTGCTAATCATGTTTTATACAATCTCCTAAGTGTGAACAAATGACACAGCTCGTTACTTGACCTCATTTGAGACTAGAGTTGATGACAACCACACACGGGGAGGTGACGGTATTTTGGAGGGTACCTCTACCCAGTTCCCAGCTCTGCCCTTGGAGAGGCTGCTGGGACAAGTGCTAAGTTGACCCAACAGGTCCCACCCTGTGGTAGGAGGCCCCCCTCTCAGACCTCTGCGCTCCTGATGAGTCCCACACACTTCTGCACACACCAGACTCCTCAGAGTGTTGTATCTGCTTTGGAAAGCAGGAGAAAAGTCATCGGCAGAGAGAATAAAATTATCTTGAACTGGTTCATTGGTGGGAAAGGACAGCAGAGGGATGGGCAAAAACCTTGTCTCTGGTTCAGTAGAGGGAGAGTCTCACCAGCTCGAGTGAGACTTTTACCAGGACCTTTGGGGCAGGACTCCCTCCAACACTTCAGGTTATACAGGACATGGAAATGATGACTATGCCCAGCATGGGTGTTCCAGCAAGGACAGATAACTCCTCTTACTGCATTTTTCCAGACATGAGAAATTACAATCCACACCAAAAGTTGTGACAGTAATAATGTTTTTTTTATTGCATGTTAACCTGACTAATAAGGTCCTGCATACCTTTACTGCGTCAGGACCTGCAGGAGGTGGCTGGGAGGGAAGATCCTGCTGCAGCTTACCCATCTGCTCTGTCTCACTCACAGGCAGCAACAGCAGTATTTCCCATCCCAGGGCATCCACCAGTGATTTTGTTTGCTATGCAGTTGTGCTGAGCATGGGAGCCAGGCTCTGCAACCCATTCGGTAACAAAAGCAGCATTTAGAAGGACAGCGTTCACATTTGCTCTGTTTGCTATCGTGCATACTAACACTACTTTATTAATAAACTACGAACTATGGCAAAGAATAGATTGGGTTTTCAGACCACATATAAGAATGGAACACCCAGTAGAAAACAAATATGTGAAAATTTTAATTTCATACACATTTTCTCTTCAGCAACTATCAACATGAAATGTTCAGTTCATTATCACTTCAAGCGTCACCTTTAAACCCCAAAATCTGAAGAAAAAATGAAGTCAAAACAAATGAGGGAAAAAAGGAATTCTGTTTTTATTTTAAGTGTCAAAACAAGATGTCACTTTAAACACATTTGTAAAAAAAAAAAATAGACTATATTAAAAGTGCCGTGCAGATTAGCTGAAAGTATTTATTTTTGGAAGAACTTTCTTTTGCCCCCCTAACTTCATGTGTCCACGGCAAGCTGTATGGTTTGAAAAAAACACCAAGCTGTTTCATTAGGTAGCCTTCCTCGCCTTCTGTTTGAATTTGTGTTTCAGTGTGCATGGAGGATTAGCAGATTGTTAATAGAGCATCAAAAAACATGTCTAGACCCAAAATGTCATTTCAGGCAAGAGAACAGGAAAAAATGGGTAGAACAGAGCAAATCCCACCCCACTAAATAATCATAATAACAGGAGAGGAAGAGGTCTCTGGAAGATCAAACTTTCTTCTGAAAAATATTGCAGAGGACATTTTGACAAAAGAGTAGGTGCACAAGTATTGATGCCATCAAAGGGAATGACTTCGCCGGTGCAGTAGCACTGAAGTGCTCCAGTTCCAGTTTTATTACACCTCTGCCGTTTACAGTGAACCCATGAAAATGATTCAGATGCCACATGGTCACGCAACCGCTTTGGTGTTGAAAAGGATAAAGGCGAGATTAAAAGCGAGGTCTTTGTGCATTCTGTTACATATTAAATCCCGACACCGAGATCTCAGCAGAAGGAGGCACTTAGAAGAAGAGAACAACCGAGGAAGCAAACAAATAAAAGGACATTACTGGGAATAAAATATAATTGCTGGCTATTGTTGTTCATTGTTATTATTTATTAAGAAATTAACACTTCACTGTCCGAGCTGGGAGTTTACTGTGAAACGTTTAATCTCAAAGAAGATAAACAAGAATGCGGGAAGATATTTTTTTCTCTTTAATTTTATTTTCTAACAGCAAAATAATTTTTCACTGCAAATAAAGTATTTCTGGCACTGAAGTCCACAAGAAAACCCTCCACAAGTGGTTGGGTTTGGTTATGCCTTAGCTGCACATAGCTGATATTATGATTCAAAAATGCTACAAGAAGCAATGGCATGGGAAGATACATTATGGGTTCAAGTTAAGCCAGGGCAGGTTTAGGTTGGATATTAGGAAAAATTTTTTCACTGAAAGGGTTATCCAGCATTGGAATAGGCCTCCCAGGGAGGTGGTGGATTTGCCATCCCTGGAGGTGTTTAAAAACAGGGTGGATGTGGTACTTGGGGATATGGTTTAGAAGTAGTTTTTGTCAGGTTAGGATAATGGTTGGACTCAATGATCTTAAAGGTCCCTTCCAACCTTAACGATTCTATGATTCTATGATCAAAATGTGCATTAACTTCCTTTATAATTAAATGTTTTCTGCTAGCCTTCTCTTTCCTGCCTTCTGCTTTGTTTACTTGTTTGTCACTGGGCGTTTGTAGAGCAGGTAAAACAACTGGACCTTGACCTTTGGAGTCATCACAAAACAAATTAATATAAGAAATAAACATGCTCTAGCAAATTACAGGTGCATCCTAGGTCATTCCTCTCAAAAAACCCCAGAACATTTCTAAATGCGAAAGTAAAAATGGAAGGCAGATTAACCCTGATTATCATATATCCTTATTTCTAAGATATTTGCTGGGGTATATACACCCTCACATGTGTGTCACATGTAACAGGTGCTATTTATGGTAATACAAATAGCAAGAGCAGCAGTGATGGAAAAATACTTCCCTGTTTATAGAGTATTATGAAGCTTTGCTCTGTCACTCTGTTTCTAAGACTTCTTTTTTCTCACTCCATCACTTGACAAATCCAGGTACACTTCTGAGTGCCTGAACTCGCAGATGGATCAGCTACCAACAGGATGATGACCACACACCTGGTACTTCTATGCATGAACCCAGTGACTTTTGATCTGACAATGATCTTCATGACTCTGTTATTTATTTTCACTCCAACCATCTTAAAGGTAAACCAAACTACCCAGATGTAATTGCAAAATCCAAGGACGGAGAATTATATGCAGGTTGCCTTCACAGATGGAAAACAACTGATAAGAGACCAATATGACAGCTGACTGTAGTTAACCTTTAATTGGGATCCAGCAGCAGCATGTGCTTGCTAAATGCGCCGTTTCAAAAGCAAAAATACACATAAGCCCATCTTGTTTATGCAACAAGTAAAATTAATGGAAAACGTTAATCTCTAGTCTGACATGACCATGTTTACATTATAAAGCCACAGTGCAGTGAGTACCATTTGACACCAAGCCTCAAGTAGGATGGCTTTGATTTTGTCTTCACACTGTGAAACCCGTGCTTTAATGTCAACTTTGCAAAGACACCAGACTTTTTTTTAATAAAAAATAAAATCATCATTTACACATACATATATTTAAGCACAAGCAGGCCTCTTTAAGCAGGTTTTTGCCTATGCTTTGCTGTTTTTCAGAGCAGTCCAAGAGAAAGCCCAGGAGCTGCTTTCCCCAGCTAACATCACCTAGGACTGATCCCTTCTTGCTGCACCTCTCTCCAGTGATGTAATTCTAATACTAATTTCCCAGTTTATATTCACAAGAGACATAGGGCAGGAAAAAAACAAAGGCAAGCTATGTATCCCCACCTAAATTTATTGACAAAGTCCTTCACACCTTCATCACTATGTTCCACTGCATGTAGGTATTTCAGTTTGGATGAATAGGATTTCCGTGCAAAATGAAAACAGGGGGGGCAAAGGTTATTTTGGGCACTGCTGCTGTACAAGATAGAGCTAGAAATATAAACCAGGTTTGCAATGACTGCTCTGCGGCTACACAGGTGGAATCCGTATCTCACTGCATCAGAGATGGTGGCCAGGAGGGCCACTTGTGTCCAAGTAAGAACTTATATGAAAAATGTGCACTGAAGAAGCCGAGGCGTAAAGGCACTAGAGGCTGTCAAGCTAATGGATTTATGTGAAAGAAAACAAGGAGCGAGAGGGAGTTGCAGATAACCACTCCTCATGGCATGGATGGAGCAATTGGGCAGGAAAGGAAAGGAGCTGAAGACAGAGAAGCAGAGCTGAGCTACTCAGCGCCTCAAAGGGAGAGTGCAGAGTTCATAGACAACTGGAGGAGACCCTACAGGTCTCTGGAGGTGGTAGAAACACCCCACAAAAGCATACAGTCAAGCCTGTTTCTCAATGCCTTTCTGAACTGTGCAAGTGCCTGGTAAACAGTCATCTCTTAGATGCTGGTGCACAGGAACTATTTTCTTCTGACACCTATACCAAACTGCTTTAAAAGGGTGACTCAGAAATGCTGCTGGAGTCAATGGTCATAGTTCATAGTTCTGACTCCTTTACAGAAAATTGGTTGATTGGCTGGTGTGACAGAGGAAGGGGATAACACACACAACAGCTTGTGGAGTTAATCCCTGGGCTGCCAACCTACACATTGACTTGGAGAATGTGAAGCAAGAGACAGTCCAGGTACCACCGGCTGACCGGAAAGGCAAGAGACCATCATGCAGCACTCCCAGTATGACAGCTCTGCAAGGGGGGGACATCTGGGTTCTCACCATGGCAATCCAAGGACTTATATTAATATTCCTTCTCCAAACAGTTCATAAAAACCAGCTGTCATCTGATTCGCAGCCTCTGTGGAGAGCGCGGGCTGCGCCTCACCCCTGGCTGGCACAAACTCACCAGAATGACTGGCAGTTCCAAATCTCACAACCTGATCACCAACCTCATTCAACAAAGCTAAAATCTCAGAGAGAGAAATATTTGGCGAGCAAGCAGCTGACCCAGTGACAAGAGGCATTCGTCTTTCCCACCCCTTAGACCAATGCCAGCCTGCCTAAAGCCTTTTATCCAGCTGAAATTTCATCTGTTGCAGAGGAGCTCTGGAAGAGGTGAGTCACTGAAAAAGATAAGGTCCTCAACGAGGCCATAAATAACAAAAGCAAATCTAGGCAGCAATGTCACCCTTACATTTTAGGCCACTGAATTTGAGCATAATTAACAGTGTGCAGCTCGTGAAGCTGAGGCTCAGAGAGGCCATGCAGTTTTGTCATGCAACCCAGTGGCAGATTTGAGACTCAAAACCATTTTTCCCTGATTCTTTGCCTGGTGCGCTGCCAGCCAGGGCCCTTTGGAGTCCTGGGCCGAGCCCCAAATTAAATCTACTCATGCTCTTTCTCACAGGACAGATCTCTCCTACTGAAGCTTTATGCATTTGGGAGCCGTTCTTGTGCTGACAAGCCTGCAGTGGCCCAGCCTCTGAAATACAAACAGAAACACTTTTGGGGCACAACTCCAAGGCCCGCAGCATTTTCCAGAGAAGCACTCAGCACCTCCTTTTTATTCCTCCAAGGTAATAAGCTTAAATTCAAAGTACCCCTCGGGAATTTTCCCTGCGCAGCTCTCTGCATTGCTTTGAAGTGCTCCTGCATGGTTAGCAATTGCAGACCTGCAATGGCTAGCAGGAGCAGACCACCCTTTTGCCCGCTCTAGTTTAGTCAGATCCTCAGCCAACCCTCCCTGCCAAAATTCAGACACACCCCCCCTAAAACCAGCAAGTAACCATCCATCAGCCACCGGTCAGCATCGCCCTCCTTCGAGCAACAAAAGCCAAGACGCCGCATCTTTGAGTGGGCACAGGGTGACTCGAGGCTGCTTGGGTCCTGCTGCTCCCGGGAGCTGGGTGATACCGGGCCAACCCGCTCAGCCACATGAAGGTGACCTTCTTATTTAAGGGACTGTCTCTGTTGAGGGAATGCAGCTGCACCCAAAACTGGACACACACACACCCCCCCCCGCCTGCAGGGGATGTTGCAGAGGGTAATAAAAACCATGACTGCTTTAGCCTTTTTACAGCTAGAAATGTCTAAAGCTGAGATTAAAGCAGTGCGTGAAGGGAGAGGAAGGATGGGAAGCGGGCAGGGGCAGGAGAAGGGCAGTTTGGCAGCTCAGTGGAGGAGGCTTTGCCTGCTGGAGCGGTGGTGTGTGTGGGGAGCTGTGTGCTCGGCCCATCCGCGATGATGAGCACAGCAGCTGCCTTTGGCTTTCAGGTCCTTCTCAGATGAGTTGTCCCTGCCGTGGCTCTCCAAGCAAAGTTCATATCTCACAAGAGCTCAGAACTAAATAACTCCTTATTTTTTCTCCCTTTGAGTCTGTTCATCCATGACTCCCTGTTAGGAGTAACTGAAAGAGTTGTTGTAAGATGTGTACCATAACAGAGGGAGTTGTGTGCTAAGGCTAAATGCCCATAACCCAGCGGAAGATAAAACAGATCAGAAATAGGCATTCTCACAAGATGGTACGGATTTTAAATAAATTAAGTAATTGCTTTTTTCCTAAAAGCTTCCTTTAAAACGCAGGGATCGGGACACCATGCAGTTAGCAAAAACTCTGCTATCGGCAATACTATGGTGCCCTCAAGTGGATGTAAAACACCCAGACAGGTGTTAGAGCCCAGTCCTGCTCCTGTGTGGGATCAGTGCTCTCCGGTTTGCAACCCCAGACTGCAAACACCGCAGGTGCCCGCCCTAAGAGCCCTCTGCAATGCCAGAGGAATAAACACGCTTCAACACTAAAAGAGTGCCAGAGCAAGAGTTTCTCACCTCGGCAAGAGAAATTTCTTTTTCAAGAAGTTATTTGATTTAGGGGGAAAAAAACAAAAGCAAAAAACCCCAAAACCCCACAAAAAAGCCTTGGTTGCAGCATTACCCTCCTGATGTTTCCAAGGGGTAAGTAGAAAATCAAGGGGCTTTTGGGCCCAAATGCCGTTGATCTTGATTCCCTTTCCAGATGTAGTATTGTTTGCCTTCCTCTGGAAATCAGTGGTTGATGCTGAATTGCCTGACATCAGCCCTTGCGGATGTGCCATCCAGTCACTTTTCTGTGCCAGCAGCTGTGAAATACTCCTTTTTGCCACCTACTGCTTCACTGGTGGCAAACTACCCAGCAGAAGTTTTGCCTCAGCCAACTACTACTCCCTTCCCAGAAAATTCAAGGGACAGCACAAGCTCAGGAGAGCAAGGTTGGGCGAGACAACTCTAGTCGGGATCAGCAGCAAGGTCAGGTGTATGGATGTGAGCCACGCAGTGCCCCGGCCCTCATGGACAGGGAAGGGGCCCATGTCTGCTCTACCTACCAGAGCAGACACAGCCACAGCCACCAAGGAACAGTGCTCCTCTGGGAGGTCTGCATCACATAATAAGGGTGAAGGTGCAATCCAGGCACTGCACAAAGCAAGTCTGTGAAACCAGCACGAGTCCCGAGCTGGGCATGCTGCTAGTCATCAAGAGAGACCACAACGTTGAACTGGAAACAGATGCCAGAATCACTGTTCTTCACAGTAATGTCATTGTCACAGCAGAAGACAGACAGAAGGCAGCAATAAAGATATTGCCATAAAGATAATCAGAAGGGAACTGGACATATAGGTTAACAGTACATTAGAAAAGACACAGGGCCCATTTACAGCTTCCTTCTTCCCATGTTTATGTTACAAATGTACCATGCTCTTTGTCACATCGGAAAGATATGGGGGCAGCACAGGCTCCAACAGACACCCTTAAAGAAGATGTCCTGTTTTGAGGTAAAACAGGACCAATTTTGTTCAGTAACTTTGCTTGTTAGCTGGGCCTCTTCTAACTACTGAAATGAACAGCATATTGTTCAAACACTGTTCACTCTCAGAGTGATAAGACCAATGTTTGTAGTCGATGCCCAGGCATGGGATGCAGAGAGGTTCCTGCTTATACTTATCGCTATAACAGCCAAGGGCAGCCAGCTTGGTTATTTGCCCCGTTGGAGGGTCAGAAGTGGAAAAGAGCAGTGGAGTCCCACCTGCGGGGAGAAGCAGACAGGACAGGTGACCCAAAACTGACCAACAGGGTATTCCATCCCATCTGCCTCATGCTCAGTATAAAAGCTGACAGATCAAAGGGTCAGCAGGCTCTTTCCTCAATGGCTGATGTCTGAGGATTCTGTCTGTTCATCTGCCTTTGATCCTGATCCTGAATGCAGATCTGGGATCCAGTTCCCGTCCATCACTGAGTCCAGTCTGGCAATGCCCCAGTGCCAGGCTGGGTTGTGATTGTCATCCTGGGAGCTTGATATGGATTTATATATATTTCATTATTTCCTTTTTATTTTATTATTAATATTTCATTAGTTTAGTTCCTTCTAAACTCATAAGTCTCCTTTTCCCTCCTGTTCTTCTCTCTTTGAAGAGGAGTAGAGGGGAGCATCTGTCAGTCCCATCTGGAGTCCCCCACTTCCCCAGGAGCCGAATCGGCCCAAACCACGACAACATGGAAGATCTCAAGAGGCTGGAGTAGAAATTAAACGACCCCGACACCCAGTTCACATTAAAAAAAAAACCAAAAAAACAAAAAACCAAAACCAACAACCTTGTGTTTAAGACTATTCAACGAACCTGGCTGCGCTTACTGCTCAGAGGTCATAGGGCAAGTCACGCTACTACTAGAGAGGACTTGGATCATTGTGGGTGATGTAAAACCTAACAGCTATGATTAATTAATTTACCTCAGCTAAACACTCCATGGGCAGAGGTCTGTTAGAAGACCAATGCAGGTGTTGATGCACACTCACAGGTCGCTGCCCATCATGGTCTTTTCAGATCTGCTCCCCAGCCAGGTAGTCCCAGCCTGTCCTGGTGCCCAGGGCTCTTCCTCCCCAGGGCAGGGCTTGGCCCTTGTCCTTGATGAATTTTATGGGGTTCCTGTTGGCCCATTCCTCCAGCCTGCCCAAGAAAAGCAGCCCTGCCTTCAAGCGTTTATCATCTGCAAATTTGATGAGGGTGCATTGCATCGCCTCCTCCAGGCCATTGATGAGGATGTTGAATAGGACACACCCCAGTGACAAGCAGAGAACTGCAGAGGTGTGAAGTACAACCCATTAGCCGCTGCCCTCTGAGCCCCGTCATCCAAGCACTGTTTCCCTCATCTTCTAGCTGTCCATCCATCCACCTAGTCGTTAATATCCTGCCTTGGATGCAAGAATATTGTGGGAGGCAGTGTCAAAAGCCTTGCTAAAGGTGAGGTAAACACCTTGTTCTCCCCTCATTCCCAGATCCAGTAGTTTCATTGTAGAAGGCAATCAGGTTGGTCAAGAATGACTTAATATTCTGAGCAGCTGTGGAAAGAACTGACAATAAATGACTGAAGCTAAGGCAAACTGTATTTATTACAAGGAGCATCCCTGGGCAGATAGAGAAATCGTGGTCAATAGGAGTCAACGAGAAACAACTGTCTAGCAGAGCAGGAAGGAATACAAACTTCCTTAAAACAGTTAACTAAGTTCAGAAATAGATACCTAATTTAGCTCTCTGAATGCGCTGCTTTAGAGCATTCCCATGCAAAAGTGCCCAACACACCGATACAAATCCTAGTAAAGATTTAACTCTTGAAGGAGTTAAAAAGAACCTGATCACAGTACCTGTGAAACATTGAAGGAGCGCATGGGCGTTGTACTCTTAAAACACCAGCAGCACATGGTTCAGCCCAAGGGCTGGTAGTATGTGGACCAGGCACCAACAGACACCAGTAACCAGCCTGTTTGAGCAGAAACAGCAGGTTTGGTCACATCATACAGTCATAACAAATTTTAGACCTGTTTCACTGGCAGACCGGTGTTGTCTGACTGGACAAAAACCATTTGTGATCAAGGGCCTCAAGAAACACACCTTTCAGACATTGCTAAAAGACCCTGTGTGTTTGAAGTCAACACATGTAATTTATAAATCAAATGCCAACCTGGGAGAGATTTGGCGAGTGCAGAAATTTTTCCCTGAGGATCCATCAGAAGTGAGCTAAAATATAGTCCAGAGCCAGTGGTGTGTCAATAAGTTATTGTACAGCTCAGACAACAATTACAAGAGCTGTAACTCAAAACAAAACCATACCAAAAAAGAAGGTAGAGCTATGAATACAAAAGATTATGAACATCTTACTGTCATATGAGGAAACTGTCAGTACAGGTAGGAACCTGTTAAGGGCACCTAGACTGTGACTAATAAAATTATGTATATAGGTACAGAGATCTAAGAAGGCTAAAAGATATTTTGTATTAGCTTGAAATTAATAGGTGGATTGAAGACATTGTCAAGACCTGCCAGTTTTATGCCAAAAATACAGGTGCATATGAAGAAGAGAAGGGACTGGTGACACTGGCATACCAACTCTTATACCACTGCCAGTATCAATTTGACATTGACTGGACAATGACATATTGCTCTAGAACATCATCACTAATAACATATCCCAGGATGGTACCTGACAACAGTATGAAGAGAAGACCACCCCATGCATCAGCAGTGTTTCGTTCTGACCATGACACTTTGGGACAGTTGAATTACCACAAAGGAAGCAAACGAAGGGGCTACGAAGATGCATCTTTCTTACAAGGAAAGGCTGAGGGATTTGGGTCTTCTTAGTCTAGAGAAAAGAAGACTGAGGAGGGATCTTATAAATACTTATAAATACTTAAAGGGAGGGGGCCAGGTAGATGAGAACAGTCTTTTTTCAGTGGTGCCCAGTGATACAACAAGAGGTAACGGGCACAAACTTGAGCATAGGAAGTTCCATCTTAACATGAGGAGGAATTTCTTTACTTTGAGGGTGGCCCAGAGAGGTTGTGGAGTCTCCCCCACTGGAGACATTCAAAACCCACCTGGACGCCGTCCTGTGCAACCTGCTCCAGGGGGGCTGGACTAGATGATCTCTAGAGGTACCTTCCAGCCCTGACGATTCTGTGAAACCTGCACTCTGGTTGCCACTGGTACAGATAAGATTTTGATGCAGTCACAACGCACATTAATAGCTGGCAGTCATTAATGCAAGGACAACCAGGAAGCTGTAGTTACATCAGAAATGCAACATTAAGCAATTAAAAGACAATTTTATGATCAGGGCAAGTAGTTGAGCTTAGGGCATAGAAGATGCAGCCAAACATCCTTCTGCTGAGGAAGTCTCTTCTACTCAGTTCCTCAGGGCTCACCAAGCACCAGCCCTGGCCTCAGCTGAAATGATGCTCCTCGGGCAGATCTGTGGCCACGGCACACCAGCAGCATGAGGAAGGCACTGATTTATGGTCTTGCCTCAGACCGAGCTCCTCAGCCTTCCAATTCCTTTCTGACCAGCAGATGACATCCATGTCTGCCACCCTGGGCAGCAGCACTGCCTGCAGGAAAAGATTGCTGTCTAGAGACCATAGGGGCTAAACCAGAGACTAAATATCACCATATGCTATACCCTTGTGGGATGTTGGCATCCTCAAAAAAATTGGACAGCAGGAAAAAAAATTTAAAAAATGCTCAAGACACAATCTGGAGAGGGACATTCCTCTTTACCAAATAGCCCCAAAATCTGTAAGACCAAAAGCCAGTGGGTTTCCTTTTGTTAAGCAAGGAGGATAGAAGGGTTGCAAGATTTCCTTTTAGAAATAACAAGTGATCACAGACTAAAATAATGTTGCAGGACAAATAAACAAAAGTAAATCTAAGAACAAGGCTTTTGATTTTTAAAATCTGAAAGAGCGCGAATTCCAGACATAAGAAATTTGAGAACCTTCCCAAAAAATTACTTCTCATCTAAAAGGTAAGCTAAGATTGACCTTGCAAAGGATATTAAAACAAATAGGATGTTCTCTCATATGTAAAAGGCTATAGGGAAAATGAGAACAATATACAGATAACTAGATTTATGTATAATTGCAAAAGAAACCAATTCTTTGCTTCCATTTTCAGCGAGGACCATAGCGTCTCCACAGAGCAAAGGCAGGACGGCCACTGAAACTGAGCACGGTGTATCATTTTGGAATCAGAAGGGCAACTTCATTTGCACTCAAGGGAAGGCACTGACCGCCATCTCAGAATGTCTAGATTTAAGAAGAAAATTATGTAATGGTAATAATGGGGGAAGTGACACAAAATACAGCTGGAATTAATTAATGATAGATCAGACCCTACTAAAGAATTTCTCTCCTCCTGACAGTCAGGAGGTCAGGATGTATTGCACCCATCTTCACATACAGCTTTTGGCACAACAGCGTCTTACTGGCTGAAATAGGGAAAAAGTGAACCAGTAAGCCAGGTGACAAGATACGGTACCGTATCTCATCCTGCTGGTCAGAAAGAAATCAGAAGCCTGAGGAGCTCAGTGCAAAGCAAGACCCGTTTCAGCAGGTTGAAAAGAGGCTCTTAGAGCTCCCTCAAAGTTTAAGGATCGCAACTAATATTTTCATTAATGACAAAACCAGCATTCTAATGAAAAGTATCATTACCTCTGCCTTTATCATCCTCAATTCAGGATTAGTAATTCATTGGTCTAGGTGGTTATCTTCATGGGTAGGGGTAAAAATAAGTTGCAGTAAACTCAATCATACAAAGAGCAGGTCAAGCACCTAGAAGCAAAGCCAAAGCGTTTCACTTGCGTGCCGTGAGCTTAGCAGTCAGAGGTGAAAGAAGGCAGGGGGAGGAAAGAGTTCTCTATTAGTCATTTTGTATTTGTTGTCAGTCACGAGTGCTTAAGCCAAGAAAAAGGATGCAGCCTAGGGATTGTACTCAGAAAAATATTCCCTGAAAAGACAAAGTAATGTTAATATTTCCCTCTCAAAGGCACCTAGTAAGACTTCTGAAATACTTTCGTTTTCATCTTCTCTGAACGTGGCTAAGCAGGATGCATGAAGGGGCAAAGGCAGGTTACTAGGTGGGTCAAGAAGACGCTCTACAGAAAAGCCTGACTCATTTAGCCAAGCCGAAGGAAGGGTGGGAGAAAGCAGGAGGGCACCAGACAGTTTCTCACCCTCCCAGAGGCTTTTGACAGCTCACAAGGCAGAAGAGTGGAGACGCAGCACCTCCCTGTTTCTGGTCAGGCTTTTTTTTTTTTTTGAAATTGGATCCATTCACACCAGGAACTACAGCATGGTTCTGCTGCAGAAGGAAGTGGATGCTTCATCTAGTCCTGCATTAATATCTTCATCTTTCTTTTATGCTTGGCCTGTCTTCGGGAAAGGAAATTCTTCATTATTAGGCTATGATGTTCTAAGAGATGCTTAAGATTAACCTCTGTGATACCTTATCTCAATATAGACTTGAAGTTGTTATTATAATTGCAAAATTAAGAGAGAAAGAGATGATATTTTGGTTAGTAAGAATGAGCAAGCCTCCACTTGTAAGGACTCCTGTTTACCGTATGCAGGTAAGATGAATAAGCTGTTATGGAAAATGCGCTTGGATGCACCAGCTTTGGATTCACAACTCATCCATTAGCAACGTTTATGGATTAACTTGTTACACAACCAGTCTTTACTCACATCCCTCCTGGGAACATATAGGTTTCCAGACATAGTCAAAAGCAGGATGTCCTATGTCCGGGAAAGTTTATTTTTCACTAGTCTTCCATGAACAAGAACCTCCCTGAACTCAAAAACATGCTTGACCAGTGGCTGGAGGGGCAAGATTTAATGCTGCAATACAATGAAAGACCACGAAGTAAACACCAAATGCTGTGGGGCTCCTTATTTTCCAGCAGGCTTACTCCAGATCCTGAAAGGACCTAGACTCCAGGACATGGAGGCCTTATGCTAGGAACTGTGGCAGGAGTTGGTCAATGACCCCAGGCGCCTGTCAAAAGTGAAACCCAGAAGAATTTGAAAGGAACACCGTGAACTCCTTGAAGTGGCATTTCCCCATGAAACCACCGCCGGAAAGTTTCCAGCTATTGCCCTAAAACAGGGAATAAAGACATACATATAGCGAAGTGTGAGGCAAGGTGCTGTGGGAAGGCTGAGCACACGGGGAACGGTGCAAGGGAAGGGCTAGTTAAACAAGTTTTGCAGGACTGGTTATAGACCTGCCCATGTAGGAGGAAAAAAACCCCACCAGTGTGCCAAAGTGGTTATTGGAACA